>APFE031049759.1:0-19310 GCA_000404065.3 Pinus taeda
CCCTTGTCTTCTTTCCACTGGCACACCCAGGGCATACGCCATAGTGTTGAGCTTGAACATCGGGGATACCGCAGACCAACTTCTTCAATTTTGGAAGAGCATCATAATGTAGATGGGCCAAACTTTGGTGCCATAGCTTGCTTTGATGATTTGTATCATGGACCATAGCTAGAAAAGGTCTTCTAGTGACTCTATAGAATCATTCAAACCTAGATCCTATTGTGAAGGAAATTCACATATAAGATCCAACAGAGTACTTTTCCTTTGGTGAATGCAACGCTTATTCCTTTATTATCCTCCAAAGCAAAAATCGATACCAAATTCTTCTTCAATTTCGACACATACATCACATCATGAAGCAAAACAAATGCCCCATAATCCGTTTGACATAATCAAAGCCCTTAACAAGATGAGTGGAGTTGTCTCCAAGAATAATCTTTAGATTGGACTCCCTCTTTACCAAGTTAGAGAGAACCTCCTTATATCCAGAGAAATAATGAGAGGCCCCACTATCAACCAACCAACTATCCCAAGTATCCGAAGGATATGAACTAGATAATGTGGAAATAAGAATATATTTGGATTGATTAGTAGCATTACTTTCATTCCTAGAATTTCTTGACCTTTTTAGTGGACGATAGTTATCTTCACGATCATCGAGAGGGTCTCTTCTTCTTCTTTCATTCCTTCTTTCATCTCTTCTTTCATATGACCTGTTGTTGTTGAAGACATGGTTATTGTTTTAGGACCTTGAAGAGTTTCTTCTTTGAGCATTTCTCTTTTCGGGACAATCTCGAGTATAATGACCCTTTCGATGACAATTGTAGCATTCAACATCTCTATCTCGCCTTCTTTAATCCTTGGAATCTTGATTGGTTTGAGGAGGTCTTCTTGATTTAGATGGATTTCCCTTCCCTTTCTTCACATTCTTCTTCTTCCCTTGAGCAACGAAGGAATTGAACTCTCCTTCATTTGGCCTTTGAATTCTCCCTCTAGATATCATCAATCTTTCCTCTTGATTGCATAGAGCAAGTGTCTCATCAAAAGAAGGGATACTTTCCCTATTGTTGATAGAAGTAATGAACATGTCCCATGATGAAGGAAGACCACTAAGTGCAGTAATGACCAATTCCCTGTCAGGTATAATTTCTTGAGCGGTTCAGAGTTGATCCCTAATTTCAGTGATTCTCATGAAGAATGATTGTATAGTCTCTCCCTTGCACATCTTAGATTCCTTGTGTTGATTTTTCAAATCCATAATATGGCTCAAATTATTCACTTCATACATGCGAACAATCTTATCGTACATTTATTTGGAGGTCTTCAAGGATGAAATATAAACATGTAGATGATCTCTTAAGGAATCAATGATGATCTTCTTAGCTTTAATCTCACCTTTCTTATACTTGGATTTGGCAACTTGAGGAGCATTTTCTGGTGGTGATGAAATCTTTCCTTCCACGTATTCCAAGACATCATACTCATCTAATGTTACATAGATCCTGGTCTTCGATGTTGCAAAGCCAAATGAGTCAACTAGCCATTCATTGTCCTTGAAATAAGAGGTAGACATTTTTACCAAAAGATTTTCCCCTTTCAATCAATTAGTTACTTAGAAGATGGATGCTCTAGCTCTATGTCTCTTGGGTTTGTCTTCACCTCAACTCTAGTACCATGTTAATTTTTTATCAATTGTTCTATGTTGCAACTATGACTTCAACAATATCCAATAGCATTCAATTTAAAAAAATTCACTTCTTTAATTAACCAACGACAATAGAGCAATAGTAGATAGAACAATTATGTAAATGCACAATGAAAGACGACTAAGAGACAAGAGACACAATATTTGGTCAATGACTAGGGAAAAACCCCATGAGGGGGAAACCCTTTGCAAATCTTCTTCCATTAGATTGTCTTCAAATGTTTAGCAGAGAGAGTACATCATCCAAGAGTCGAAGTCAAGCTTTGACTAGCCAATGTCCAATATTTGATAAACTCGAAATGTCATGCTAGTTGTCAAATTAGAGACGAGAGAGAGTCAACAAAGTCAACTCTTGAACTACAAATCTGTCCAAGTCAACAGTAGCGAAGTCAGCCTTAACTAGTCCACAAAATCAATGGTCAACTCTCCAAAAGAGCTCGATCAAAGCAGCAATAAATGTGGCCTAGAATGTTGGTCAAAGTTAGCCCAAAATAGTCCAAAAACAACCAGTGAAAGTTTGCACTTATTTCTAGAGTCAAACCTATAGTCTATTGAGAAATCAATGCAAGTAGATTAGTCTTTGATTCCTCTTTCTTGATAAGTATTTGTGAGTTATGTTGGCTTCTTTTACTTCTTTATTATCATATCTTTCATCAAGCAATTACCATATTATGTGTGTATGAAGATCACAAAACAAAAGACACAAGATGTAGGCATTATGCCATGGCAAAACGCCCCTCGAGGGGAAAACCCAGTCAAAAAATTATCTTCCTTCAATAGTATTCTTTGAGACTCTTCAACCTAGACAAAGATCAAACCTTCCCTCCACACCAAGTCATCCTTCTAGATCTTCAACTCCTTTGCAGCAGCACTTCCACCCCAACAACTTCGACTATGCAGCAACTTACAGCATCAAGCAGCAACAACACTTCGAAGACTTCGATCTCCCAAACTAGGGCACAAAACAGAGAGAGTAGCTCCAAAAATTTAATTTTCTTCCTCTCCTTAGACTTGACCCAACTCGCACTTCCTTTAGGCTTCTTTTACCCACTTCGCACTTCTTTAGAGATATCAAACTAGCTTGAGATGAGATGCTCCAAATGAATTCAACTTCTTTCTATTTATAGGCTCCAAGTGAGGTCAAATTGGTGTCTTTGGGCCAACTTGGTCTGGAGGTTACATAAATTACATTTGACTCGATAATGAACCTTTTTACATGATTCAAAAGCCAAGAAGGGTCTCTTTAAATGTACAATGACTATATTGACTTAATATTAATCCTAGGAGTCCACAATGGGGACTTTGGTTAATATAATGATGACCCAAGCATGAAACCCACGCTTTTATAAATCATTGATATAATAATAAAAATTATATTCTTTATTCTTTTGACAAATACATTGTATGATTACTCAAATACATTAATGAAGACCGAACCTAGTTACATTTTCCAACATAGTCAACCCTGAAGTCAACACTAATCACACTGCTTAAATTTCCTCAATGTGTGTGCCCTCCAAAGCGGCCTAGAGAAACAAAGATATTCCACCCAAAAATGCAGTTAAAACATGCCAAACACACCAAAATCAACATTGGTCAACGCACTGCAACAGGTCTGAAATTCAACAAATTTGAAATAGAAACTTGTCCCTTCACACGTGGGAGAGATTCCCTACAATTTTGAGTTGTACAAACCAATTAAATGAGGAGAGAGAAGAGATGTGTTGAGTTGATGAGGTGCCAAATGAGGACTCAACTTGTATTTATATGCAACTTGAGGGGTGCCATCTTGTCTTTGAGAGGTGCCATTTCACTCAAGGCCGACCTTGACAATTTTGTACTTGTGAACTTGACCTCAAAAAATCCACTTTCCCTTATCCGAATTGAGTGCTTCAAAAGTCAAAATTGGTCCTCTTGAAAAGAGGAATCTAGTCCAATGGTTGGAATTTTTCACTGTACTGCCAAATTAACACACCCTCTTTCATGGATAGACCTCAGTGTCTTTTCCAACCCTACTTAGCCTTTAGAATTGGCTCCTTTAAGGCTACATCCTTCTAGCCTTGACACACAATGAAATTGATGTAGGGGTCCCCAGCATATAACAAACTTAGCCAAAATGATGCCAGGGTTACCCAGCATATACCCACAGTATGCACTAATATGCATAAGTACAACTGTCCCAGGTATTTAACTCTACAATGGAGTCAAATCGTCAAACCATGAATGGTTAAGGCCCTCTTATACAGTTTCTTTGTACCAGAACCTAATCACCCTGCCAAAACTCCCCTCGGGACTATGAAAACCCTTCAGAGCCTTTAAAATCCTTTTATCCACGCATATATAACCGTCCCCTTCCAAACCTTGGTTAATATATGCTATATCGCATGAAATGCACTATTGGCGATATTTTCATTCAAGGACTCCTTCGGAGCCTTTAAAATCCTTTTATCCACGCATATATAACCTTCCCCTTCCAAACCTTGGTTAATATATGTTATATCGCACGAAATGCACTATTGGCGTTATTTTCATTCAAGGACTCCTTTACAAAGGGAAACATATGCAAACCATACCTTTTCGCCTACCGTATAGCCTTGTCATGGTTTCCGAGGCTAAACCTCATCGCAATCGGCATTTGCCTCCATCGCGGGCACACTACATATAAAGTTGCATCACCCCTCCGACTCTGATATTCAACTATCGAAACAGTTAACCCTATGTTTGAGTCTTAAAAGACTCAACAACAATATCCCGGAAATACACAAGAATATGTTGAAATCTCGCTCTGGACCCTTATACGGCGGATCTCAAATCTTATGGAACCGCCACTATAACTTTATCGGGTCTGACTTACCATCCACTTCCAATATCCGAAGCCCTGACACCCGATCGCCAATAAATCCTGACGCAGATCACCGAGATATCGTTATCGGCGATATCGCAACACCGCTAAACACTACTACTGGCCCTTGGTACCTTCGACTTCCGATTGCAATGTACATCATGACTGTTGATCTGGTCACGATCCAACGATTCACAATAAATCGGCACTCGTTTATCTCAATCTTCCAAGGCTCGCTTCGATAATCTTAAAAGGTTTTTTTTTGTTGACGCGAATTAATCTTGGTCGATGATTTTAATGATCCAACGGCTGCTGAACACCCATCCTTCACTTTTCCTCTCGACTCTCTGTACTTAGTTTTTCTGCGTTTTCTTCAGTTTCTTCTTTCTAGTTCGGCTTCTTCAAAGGTTCTACTTTCCACTCTTTTGCGGCTCAACTCATTCTCGCTAGGCTTAACTTCACTCTTTTCCTCCAGAGCTCCGCTCTGATGCTTCAATTGGACTCGATGATTCCTTTCGATTCTTCTGAATCGTGCTCCTCTTCCTTTGCTTGTTCTTCAGAACTCCGCCTTCCGCGGTTCAACTTCTCTAAGCTTAATTCTTAAGCGCATCCTTGCTACGCCATTCCTCCAGAGCTTCCTATGTTTCTTCACTTGGATTCGAAATCCATTGTGATTCCTCTGAATCACTCTTCTTTCTGCGTGTTCTACAGAACTCTATCTGTAGCCTCCTGTCATAGAGCCTACGAATTCACATACAAGCAACACTTAAAACACGCATTTAATTCTTTGACACAATCAAGAAGAACTCTGAATATATATTAATGTAAAAGCAAGATTACATTCGAGACACCTTGTTCTCACACACACACACATGCCTGATTCTACTATTAGTGGCCTCCTCCCTCTGCCCGTAGGCTTACATATGTTTATATGGAAACTTTGGATTGGATTACTATGAAGGACCTGATCCCATCCTTTAACAAAAGCCCTAAAGCTCGCTACATGCATACATATGTGGCAGACTTTATCCACTCCATCTTTTTCTCTATTTTAAAACGGAAAAGTCCCCTTATCAGCTCAATGGTCCACATCTACTCTAATTAATTCCTAAAAGCTCTCTCTTGTTCCTTGAATCATGGAACTATCTAAGAGTTGGATTTGACTACTAACTCTTTGTCATTTATTCACTACTCATGTTCTCATTTATTTGTTTTGGGAGCATTTACATATTCTCCCATTATCTAATTAAATCACACTTAAAGGGCTAAATATTGCATTAACTTGATACTTAGGAAAACTATTTCCTAAAATACATGACCCCCTATCTCTACTATTTACAATGATTTTCCTTGGGCTGAATGCTCCTGCATCAGAAATCCTTCTCAGTGATATGTCTCATAAGCCTCTCCTTACGCTACTTATATGCTTTTCTCTAGGGTCATTTAGGAAACAACTAGAATTTAGGGTTTTAAGTTTCAACCTCTTGACGCTTACAATCATTAATTATTACTCTTTCGGTCCTAGACCCACATTTTGGGTCCAAACCCACACTTTTGGGTAAATTGCCCGACAACCTACTTTTTGGTAGGTTGTCCTCTCTCCAAAATATTTTTTGAGCTACCCAAAATCTAACAAAGAAAACATTACAAAAAATAAGTTGTAGCCCCATTATCCGGCGATATAAATAGGGGAGGATGATAGGAAGAAGGACAACTAGGCAAAACTAGGATTTCTAGGGAGAAAACATAAGAAGAAACACATAAAAATCAAAATGGAAAATGTGAGACTAGTTCTTGGAGAGGACATGTGAATAGAAAAAATCACTTTCTAAATGGAAAAATCCCTAACAGGGCAATTCATGAGGAAAAAGTTTCGAAAGGAACATTGCATGCATGGATAGAGAGAGTTTGGAATGGAATATATGGTATACTTTAATTTTTCATTTCCTCGTTCGAGTTTGGCTTGCATTTGAACTCCATTCTAGGGCATGTGCAAAAAAACACATTAGTGAGGTGGTATTAGGGACTATCCTTACTCTACTTTAAGAAGTGAAGATCAAGGTTTGATACTTGAAACAAACCAATGTATGTGCAACCTATATGATTGAAAATGTAATCTTCACATGGAAGTTTCCTCGAAACCTAGATAGCTAGAGAATTTCACCTAGGTGTACTAAATTGTCATGAGATAATGCATTTATGGAGAGGCTACCCTAGGTAGAACACAACATGGATTTGGCATAAATAAGAATAGTTGCTAGCAAATAAGAAAAAATAAGATAAGATCAATGTCTAACAAAATACCATAAATAGGTCAATGGGACTACTAGGTACAATTATGTCAAAAAACTACATATAAGCAAAACTAGACAATGTTATAAAAGCCCTTAGGTCTACAGACAATTCTAGCATAATGGAAGAAGTTGAAGGCATCTTTGAACCCTCAACGGCATAAGGTTTCACTATAAAACCGGCTAAAGGTGCCATGGGAGCTACAAAAGAACAAAAAAATGCCAGTACCAAGAACATGAAACATATTTGCTTTGGAGGATCATTCTAAACATATTTCTTTGCCTCTAATACATATGTTTACATAGTGTAACATGCCCACATGGGTCTTCAATAATTATATTGACTCTTTGACTTTCCTAGAAGCACTTAAACATGTGCTTGACCTATCGAATGGACAAGAAATTCATTCTTGATAATGACAAAAATAATAATTCTTTTCTTTTACAAGTAAAAAGATCAAAATTGCATTTATGAAGACCGAACCTAGTTACACTTTCTTCAACACTCCCTCTTAACTAGGGAGGTATTAATAAATCATGACAAGGTGTTTGGCCATTTTCAATCTGAAGAATTCACATAAGAGAAATCAAATTGGCAATCCATCTGTTATAGCATCATAGTAACCAACATTGTTTCCACATCAAGGCCTTGACTGACAGCTCTATCTCTCAATAGATCAGAGCACAATGTTGGTGAGACCAATGATTATAGACACCTTCATCACTGTCTCTCAAGGTACATACCCACCCGAGTGTTCACTGAGTATGACCTTCTAGAACTATTCTTATCTTGGATTCCCAACCCTCAAAGAATACCGGTCCTCTTCCCTACTCTTATCTTGGATGCCCTACACATCCTCAAACAGCATCAGATGCCAAATGATTACCCAATCCTCCATTTTGTCGTCCCAAGTGAAGACAAGAATGTTCTCTATCTCTCCCTCTCAACTAGGGAAGATATGCCCATTCTTATGAAGGAATGTACCCAAGTTCACTCTGAATCAAGGACTTGTCAGAGCTCCCTCTTAGCTAGGGACTCTCATCAACAACTTCTTCTTATGTATCCTTTATCTGCTTGATCAATTTCTTTCCTTGATGTCATAAAGTTCATTCGAGCTTCTTCCTTGTAGGGCATCAGCCATCGATCACTTTCCTTCTTGGTTTGTCATGTCATCATGGAACGTGGTCTTCTTGATACATATTTGGAACCTTCGTCATATGGCTACTTCCTTCTTCATCATCTTTCTTTCAGGAATTTCTATCCACCACATGAATGCAGGTTTTACTTACACTCACAACCCTTGTTCTAGTAGCCCTGCATGAACTCATCCAGATATTACTCAAGAAAAATCAAAGCATAGCATTGAATCAAATAGTATCGTACGAGATGGCTTTCCATCATGACATATTGTTGGCTTGAATCATCAGCATCCTGCATTCTCACATCTCCAAGGCCTTTCCAGGTGTCAAGGGTCCTTTGATCTTTTTCTTCCTTAGTCAGAATTCTCGTGCCTTCTTCCGGAAATGCCTTCAACAAATTTGTCAAATGTTGATTGCTAGTGTCCATGGTGTCCTTTTTATCCCTGATCTCTTTTCTTACGAGCTTCTTCATAAGTTTCTTAGTCAACCTCCTCATACTCCATATGAGGACATTTCTCATATTGACCTTCATCAGTGTGTGAACCATGCCTTCATGCACATTTTCAATGAAAGAGATCTATCCTTTTCTTCTTGATCATGCTGCTAGAGCAATTCCCCATGCTCATTAACACAAGTGATGACATGACTTAACTGAAAACATAGATGCATACATACCTCATCTTAGATCTTTACTTGATCATCTCAGCTTCCTTTGACAACTTCCTAGATTAAGATTACCTCAATCGTCTTTCCTTTGCTATATCTTTCCTTGCCTACATATCATCCTTTCTTGAATCCCTATAAGTGGAATTCCTATCGAGACATCTGCTTTTCCTGAAAATCATGAACCTTCTATTGAAGATTCCATCAGAGGATCCTAGTAGTCCTCATCCTGCAAATGCTCCTTTCTACCAATGATAGTGGCCTTCCAAGATGACTCTTCTTGATCATGATCACTCCTTTATGCCTTGATGAGGTTATCCAATGGCTACTTCCTTCCTACATGAATATCTTTATCTGAGCTATCTCTACATAATGCTCCTATATTCCTGAAGATATCATTCTCATAAACCATATATTCTATCCTACTGTTACATGTTCCTATGATGCCCAAAACTTTAAAAGAAGACTTATGTGAAGAAGTTGATCTCAATCATAGTAGAGATTTGGTGGGTCCTCCTTCTGCTTCTTATCTTCTTCTTTCACTTCTTAGGTCATGTGCACTTCTTCTTGTTTCCTTCTATTGTTGTCCTTCTTGAACTCAAGACAATCTCTCTTATAGTGTCCATATTCTTGGCAGCAAAGCATTGGACTTTGGACATATCTCTTTTACCCTTTCTTTGTGGACCAAACTTGCCAAATTTCCCTTTTCTCTTGGTCATAGCAGCAAATGCTTGCTCCTTCGATCCCACATCATCTTTGGCTTTGAGTCTAGTCTCCTCAATTTTGCATAGAGACCAAAGTTCATTCAACGGGGTGGCTTCCTTCTTGGCATATATACTTGATGTGAAGTTACCCCATTCCTTGGGTAATGCATTGAGCACTACAGTTGTCATCTCTCTGTTTGACATAACTTCTCCTAGTTCTTGCAGTTGATCTCTCATCTCAGAGACCTTCATGAAGTTGGGAGTTATTCCTTCTTCCTTGGATATCTTCATTTTATATAATTCATTACGCAAGGATATCTCTTCTCCAGTTGTACTAACTAAGAATAGCCCCTCCAATTTATCATAGATTTCTTTAGATGTTTCAAGTTTGGAAACATAAGGAATGAGATGGTCCTTGATGGATTCTATCAGAATCCTTTGAGCCCTTGTTTCATCCTTATTATACTTTGCTAGGGCTTGAGTCTATTCCTTAGCAGGAATAGTGATACTCCCTTTGACATAGTCTAGAAGTTCAATTTCTTTGACAGGCAGATCAATCCTCTTTTTCCATGCAAGGAAATTAGCAGTCCCAACAAATTTGTTGATTTCCTTGCAAAAGACATTTAGATATTTTCAGAAGAGGACATAAAAATACTTACTTGAGAGTGTTAGTGAGGAGATCTTGTTTCTTCCTTGATAAATGAAGTCTCATCTTCTTAGATCTTGGAGTTCTCCAAGATGCTTCCTTCAAGTTGTCTTGTGAGAGATTTGCTTGTTGATGAAAACTTCTTTGATGTGGAGATTTGGAGATCTTCAATGAATGGCTTGGATCTGAGTATCTTCCTTTGAAGATGATGAGCCTTTGATGTAAAACCTTCTTGGATGAGCCTTCTTATAGATGCTTTTAGATGTAAGGCTTCCTTCTTTCTTTTGTTCCCAGGATGGTAATCCTTCTTGATGGATCTAGGAGAGGAGATGCCCTCCTTGTTATTGATGGATCTGGAACCTTTGCTTGTAGATCTAATGCTTCAACCTTTGTGTGCGCTTGCTTCTTGATCTCGATGCTTCAATCTTCTATGTGCTCTTGAGATGCCCTTCCTTTATGTGTCACCTTAGCTCTAATACCATGTTGAAGAATCTTGGGCATCTAGGTTATAGTGAGATTCTTCTATCCATGATAACAATTTGTGAAGTACTTTTACTTTTCTTATTAGCACAAACTTCTCTTGTTATTATTAGTGTGTGTTCTCCTTACTTCATCAAACAATTACCAAAAACAAAAAGACAAGAACACAAGATGCTAGCTCTCTGCCAGGGAAAAACCTCTCTCTCCTAAAGAAAAAAACCCTTCTTGCAAAATTTCTCCTATTGAAACTTTAATTGACGAATGTCAAACACTATACCCTTGACAAGTAGATCCTCCGAGCACAAGACATAGTCTTTCTTCTTCTGCTTTGCACCTTGATCTCTTCCTTCGTACTTCTTCCGACATATGGTAACTCTTTTTCCAACAACTACAGAAACCCTAGGTCTCCTTAGAGACCTCTTCTTTGGAGTCTTCCTTTCCTTCTCTACCTTGCTTAGCAAGCTTCCCTTTCCTTGACACTTAGGCTAGAGAATGAGACCTTCCTTGAAAGATATTTCCAAGATGAAAGGTTGATCCTCTTACCATATTGTGGATCTGAATTCTTTGCACTTGTGGCTGATCTAGGCTTGTAATTGACCTCCTTTTGCTTCTCCCTTCCTTCACTTGAGATGGCACCTACTTCGCTGGAGATGGAGGCCTATTTGGAACCTCTCTTTAGCCAAATCGAACCCCTTTAAGTTGTTGCACTTCTAGATCTGATATGACCACAAAAATGTCCTTCCTTTTTCGCACGTGTGACAGAAAAGAGCGCAAAACAGTCCTCCACAATTCGGATTTCTTTCTTCTCTTCTTTGCTACCCTAGAAGCACCGTTTTTACTCTTTTTCGCACCTCTTTCTTGCCTCTTCTCTTCGTTGACTTCAGAGATCACTTACTAGTCTAATGGTGAGGTCGTATTACTCTATATATAGGAGTGTGTCCCTCTTTTTAGGCCGACTTGATCACCTGGTGAGGCTAACTTGACATTTGTGCATAAAAAATCATTTCTTGAGCCGACTTGAAGAGGAGACATGTCTTTGCTTTGGAGGATCATTCTAGACATATTTCTTTGACTCCAACACATATGTTTACATAGTGTCACATGCCCACGTGGGTCTTCAATAATTACATTGACTCTTTGACTTTCCTAGAAGCACTTAAACATATGCTTGACCTATCGAATGGACAAGAAATCCATTCTTGATAATGAGAAAAATAATAATTCTTTTCTTTTACAAGTACAAAGATCAAAATTACATTTATGAAGACCGAACCTAGTAACACTTTCTTCAACAAAGATAACCATTATTCTATGCTACATTTGAGATTGTTTATTGGCAAGGGTGTAGCATGGTTTCTATATCTTGTGTTAGGACTTCAAATCCAGTGCAAAGATGGATGGTGCAAAATGGTGTCCCAAAAGCTCAAACAAGGGTAAACTGAAATAGGTTTTACTCGTAGAACAATGGTGTAATAGTGCATAAATTAAGAGTTGTGATGAGTAGTAGATCAATAGTTCAATAGTACATTTGTAGTGTAAGTTATGATAGAAGATTTATAGATAGACGAAAGCCTGGAGATGACCAAGATTTTACCACCTCTCCACTATAGGACTAGGGGGGTAAACTATTAGTGTAGGGGTCAACTCATGAGTCAAGAGAGTTCGCCAGTGGTTGGGGGAGAATTCATCGCTTGTCCTTCACATTGTAGCTTGTTCCAACTTTATGCACATCATATCCAATAGTCACAACTTCCCTTCTCTCCTTTATTTTTATCTCTATATACTTGTGATGCATCATTTAATAACAAAGAGACTATTTCTCTCTCATAGTGCAAGATTTCGAAGTTAAAGATCAATTGTATAACATATTCATTAAGAGAAATTGCATTGGTGTAGGGCGTAGTTTTGTTATTACTTATGTTCCTCATATGTGTTACAGTGGCACTATAATAAATAGAACCCTTCCTAATGTTCAATGAACAACACCTTTTGTTAGTAGTGATTCCAAGCAAAAGAGCTAGATCAATAGGTGGGTAGGCCCCCTTGGTAACAGATCAAATGGAGGTTTGGGTGCAAAAATTCATCATTTCATAACCACCTAATTTCTTACCTTGATGCAGTAGAGAATTTGTGTTGCACCCTTACCAATGATAGGATCAACTTAGCATACATAATTTCACTATGGTTGCACATATCTCATCTAAGGGAGCATCTTTCTCCCTGCATCACCTCTCAGTTAAATGGCAAGTTCAATGTTTGGTCAACCATATGGTGTCTCCAACATGTTGCTTCAAGTGTTAGATTTAGGTTCTAAACAAAGGTGTGGGTGATGACCCAATCTAAAAATAATAGAAGACATTTGGCAGATGGGTGTTGGTTCCATTATCAGAGAGGATAGGTCTAGTTTGTAAATAAGATATACATTTTATGAAAGAAGACCCCCTTATGATGAAACAAGGATAAGCAAAGTGATCTTTTATAGAAAGCTCCTCTTAGAGATATAGACAACCCTATATAAGTGTTTTTGCAAAGTATGGTTATTCTTCGAGTGTTCATTAACTATCATTTAGAGCAAGGGGATTATTATCTAGATAAAGGGGACTATACTCACATGTTCCCACTGCTACAAAGTTGGAGAACATAGTATAGAGCTAACTATTTCCCAATGTTACTCCCTCTGTTGCAACCAGAAGCTAGGAGTTCCCCTACATTTGAGTTTCAAAGTCCTCCCAATAACACTAGGAATATGACAACCCATCATTGGTTGCTCCTCATATGGTCACGTCCACCGTACTAAGCCTACATACCCTGAACATGGAATTACTAGGGAGAGTTAGCCTTTGAATGAATGGGAAGCAAGATTGACAAATGAAGAGGGGGGAGAATTTGATCTTGGGGGAGGGTTCTATTGATCTTTTGGGACTTGTTGGGTGGAGCCACATGGCATTTATCCTCATGTCTCAGTGCCCACATAGCAAAGCTTAGGTCTCATCACTAACAAAAATCAGGAATTCCTCAGATGAAAACAAGCACAAAACATAGGCATATCATAGAATTGTTTGTCCTACAGGGATTGATACTAGTTTTGTGGCTAAATCAAGGAAGAAGCTTTGTCCTCCATAATCAACTATCGATCATGGAAATGAAAGCCATAGATTATTTGGTTATATGACCACCTATGATAGCAAATTTGGTTTGCTCCATTTGTAATAATGGAAGATTATGGTTCTTGGGTACCAAAGTAACTCCTTAACTTTTTGTGAAGGTTCTACATTTATATAAGTTTCATGAGTTTTTATATAAACTCTATTAAGTGAAGTTGCTCATATTGAAGACTTTGATAAAACTCTTGACATAAAACAATGACCCTATCATATTTTTTATTAAGCTTTTATGTGGATAACTCTAATTTTTACTATGGTTGTATGAACTTTTGCTTTGAATTATGGGTATATAAAGGTATCTAAGCATGACCTACATATTATTTTGATTCATTATTTAGGTGGAAAAAACTTGTTACTATGGTAAGTCAATCCAAAATATGGTATTTCACAGACAAGAAACCCGTAGGATGCACCACAATGAGAAAAGAGACCCAGCACATTCACTGAATAATCCAGCATAAATAGTTATTTACAATCTACACATATGTCTAACCTCTGCAAAATAGTTACTTACAATCTACACATATGTCTAACCTCTGCAAAATAGTAGTAACGTGTCATAAAGAACATGAAAATAAGAAAAAGAATAACCACATGAAAATGTATCATGCACGAGTAACCAGCATTCACATATATGATCAAGACAAATACAAAAATCAACAAGTAATAATAAATAAAGAGATATCAGAAAATACTGAGAAAAGTAAATTACCATCATGCAGAGGAATACAAGACTTCATGTATCTCTACAGCATGTATCTCTACAGGGGCGAAGCTACTTACCTGGATGCAGGTGAGGTTCCTTAGTGATTTTCCACTAGCGTAATTAATGGGTGCCTCCAGAGATAATTTATTCTTCCTAGTCATAGGAGTTGCCATTCGGCCATAATCCAGGTTCTGCTGCTTCACCAGGGGAATCGAAAGAATCAAATACCCTAATCATGTTGATTACATCCTACAATTATCGCAAATTTTTCAAGATTTGAGGTCAGTTATTCATCCAAACAGATAAATAAACCCACAATTATAGAAAATTGGACAAGATTTAATGTCAGTTGCAGCAGCATCCAAAGTTCATAAATTCATCCAAAATCAGATAAATGAACTCAAACATACCTTATCTTAGTATTCACCTGTAGCAATTGTATATGTGGCCTATTTGGGCAGCCTTGGTTTCAGTCCCCTAAACCCATAGGGAAAAAAGTAAAGAAAAAATAGGTAATAGGAAATAAGAAATGAAAAGAAAAATGAAAAAAACATAAACAAAAACAAACTAGCATGGCCATGCTGAAAATATGGAAAATAACAACCAATACCAAAATCCAAGGCTGTAGAAAAAAAATTTAAAAAACACAACCCAAAAACAAAATCGCCCATGAATAACAAAAGAAGTTGGCCATCACATCGCCAAAGTCAAACCACGGCCGCAATCACAGCCACTCGAGATACCTAGAGACTATGAGATTGAGAGTCGACCCAACCCCTCCTCCCACATCCACCAATTCCTGTACCTCCTTAAAACCCTCGTAGGTATCCAGAATTTTGTTCATCAACATGGCAGAAGGCTCAGACATAGCCCTGTTGAAAAGTCACTCGAACGCATTCATTCCATGGGCTTTGGTGAATGGTTTAGAGCCTTCAAGCACAACGTCCTTGAGAAAATACCAGGACTTCATCAACACCTTACCTTGATTCATCAACAGCAGTGGAGCCAGAGATACTCCATCCTGGTTCTCCACAAAATATTTACATAGAGTAGTGAGACCATAGAACCTCTCGCCTTCGCGTTCTTGTTCGTGTCACAGAGCAGCTCAGAACCGAATGGTTGGTCAGCACTCTAAGTATCTGATCAAGAGTAATGGCGGCTACAGGGTTCGTCGTCGGAATATGGGCAACGATTTTGTGTGGGCGAGAGTTGGACGCCATCACCTGCATTTGCTATGATTTGGAGAACATCGAGTTCGACGGCTGCCTTCATCGCCATGGGAAGGCATGAGAAATTTGCGAGCTGCATGGCCAGAGTTTTCATAATCTTCACAATCTTCTTCTTCATAATCTTCACAATCCTCATTCACAATCTTCTTCATAATCGATTCTGAGTTTTCAACATAGCTGTTGACGCTAACTTCTGTGTTCATTGCCAAGCCACCACGCCATTTTGAAGGCATGAGAAATTTGCGGGCTCCATGCCCAGAAGCCATTCATACTCATTCACAATCTTCCTCATGGTCGATTCTGGCCAACCCGAACTTCCACGCGAATCGCTCCTTTCAAAACTCCCATCAAAGAATTGTAATATGTTTTCCTCTTTTGCTGGCTTTTATGGCTTTTTTCTCGTAATCTGTGTTTCCTTATTTTATGGATTTTTCTGGTAACATGGTTTCCTCGTTTTACGGCTTTTTGTAACAACATAAACTCCCGCCACTCGCGCCACATGGCTTAAATGACTATACCCACACTAATAGAGATAAATAATATGATTAAGAAGTATTTTTAACCATATCGAATAATGTGTTTAATACATATTAAAATTATCGAATTATGTTTTTAATACTCATTAAATGATTCTTAATTAAAAAAATTAACCACATTAAATGCTTCTTGTAATAACACATACTTAATTATTATGTTGAATTAGAAAGCCTTCCACCGCCATCTTGAAGCCTGCGCCCGGATTCGAGCCAGGTACCTCCTTAATTTCACTCCTTTAATCCTCGACGACAAATCGAAACCCCCGTCCAACCAAAGACGCCATTCATGCTTGTTCAGAAGTCGATTAACAGTCGAATCCATGAACCTGGAGGTCCACCCATTGCAGCAACCCCGACGCATTCTTTACATATGATATTACTGCTCGCTATCGCGTGATCCTTTAGTGCAAAACACAAGCGCTATAAATCCCCCCTGCAAACAGCTGCTAGCCTATTTCAGAGAAGTTCATTAAGAAGTCGACCACAGGTCGAATCCTGATACGGACAAAATCGGGCTTCCGTATAATGTTTCCGCGTAGGCAGCCATTATAATGATAATAATAATTAAATAATATATAATAATAATAATAATTAAAATTTATATTTATTTAATATAAATTTACTCTATATAATAGTGACATTATTATCTAGCCAATTATTATTCTATATTATATAGTATTGACATTATTGAATAATTTGGTATATCATGGATAAATGTCTTTTGAATATGATCCATGACAACCATAAGGGTTTATGATATATTTTTGGAGCTTGTGGTCATACATTCTACCTTTAAATTTCATGTCATCTTTCCAAGCCTGACAAGGTGGTTGGCATCAAGCCACTTGGAATTATCATTAACTTATCTATAGGAATCTCTATGTACAATAAATAGATAGATTCAGATATTAAGACTTCAATTTGTAATTGTAAAATCCTCTTATCTTGACATGATTTAATTCTTTCATCTAAGTATAGTTATTCATTTCTTAATAAAATGTTACATGGTTGTCCCTAAGACAGTAGTGGTTGTCCTCGGACCATGATCACGACCCTTATACAAATACATAGCGATTTCAATATTGTACTTGTTGGCTAAACATTATATTTCTAAGGCTTCGATGGTGGTTTTAGACCCTATGCATCATCTATGAACCATAAAAGCATCTATTAGTCCTTGAGATGTTGGCTTCTATCCTTGGACCATGGACAATGTCTTAAGAACTATCTAGTGTGGAAAACCCCATAACCATCTCATTTGACCACGGATAAGGCATTGCAACCCATCCTAGAGAATAATATCCACTAAAGACATATTTATCATAATTGGTTGTTGAATATCCCTTCTCAAAAGTGTGTGAAATGGTTCAAGACCTCTTTTTGTCTCGTGAACCCTAGAATCTTCATTTAGGTCATATGTCCCTTCTTTTTTCCATTCTAAACCATGATTAATATATTAAGGTCTATTCCTAGTATGGAAAACCTTTTATAGGCACACACGTCCTTATCCTACTTTAGAGATCAAATATCCCTCCTAGAGGGCCTCTATAATGGTGCTTTGAGGCCTTATTCATGCACTAAATCCTTAAAATATTTTTTATACAAATCGAGACCCTTTAATTCCTCTCCTAACCATAGTTAAAACCTTTAGACCCATCCTTGGTGCAAAAAAATACCTAATGGCACCCATGTCCCAATTAGGGGCCAAATATCCCTTCTGAATGGTGTTTGTAGTGATTGAAGGGTTTCCTCATGGTTCATGTGTTCATTTAGGACCTAAGAACCTATATTTTCTCCCATGAGTGTGGTCAAGCTCTAAAGACCCATCCATTGTGTCCAAAACATTCTAATGGTGACAATATCTCATTTAAAGGCTAAATATTGTGAGCCTTAAAGACTAATTTACATCATATGACCTTCGATTTCCTTCGTTGGCCATGATGAGGGCTTGATACCTATGTCTCGTACATAAAATTTCTTATTAATGCCCATATCCCACCAGGAGGGCAATGGTTCAAGTTTGTATGGTGGTTTGAGGCCTATTGTGGGGATAAAGGCTCTAAAAGCTTCATTTGGAACATAGGGACAAACGCCTAAGAAGTTCCATTTGGAACATAGGTCCAATAGCCATCTATTATGTGCAAAGGCTCCTAATGGTACCCATATCACACTCGAGGGCAAAGGTACTACCTAGGGGGGCTTTGTAGTAGTTTAAGGGATATTTCATATCCCATCAAACTTATGAGATTCATTTAAGGATTAAGGACCTTATGTTCCTCCATCAATCATCGTCAAGGACTTGAGACCAATCCCTACTATAGAAAAATTCTAATAGCACCTTTATCCTACTTGTATGCAAAAGATTCATTTTAAAGAGTTTGTGTTATCATTTAAGACCTTGGTCCAAGCCCATCATCCTAAGAAGATTCATTTAGGATCTAACTCCTCGGATTTCTCACTCACCCAGGGTTAAGGTTTGAAAGCCAATCCTTGATGTAGAAAACATTTTAATGGTAACCATATCTCACTTAAATAATAATGGTGCTCTATATAGAAGACATTATGTGGTTTGTGGCATTGTTTTTGGCTCCTGATTATTAAAGGTTTCATCAAAGACCTAAGGTCGTTATTTTGCTCCCTTAACCACGACCAATGCTTTAAGACACCCATCCTTATTGCACGAGGCTTCGCAATGGTAACCATATTCCACTTGAAGGTCAAAGATTTCCTCCAAAAGGCACATGTTCTAGTTTAAGGCCATGTTCACAATCAATTAGCATTAAACATCAACTTAAGGTATAATGCCCTTGTTTTCATACCTTAATTATGATCAAGGCATTGAAATCTATGCTTGTTATGAAAAAAACTCTCGATATTGTCCACATCCCATTTGTATATAAAATGTCCACTTTAAAGGATTTATGTTGTGGTTAAAAGTCATAATCATGGCCCATTTCCTTGAGAATCTTATTTTATGGCCTAATTCCTTTTATTTACCCCCCTAAAGATAGTTAATACCTCAAGACCCATCCCTAGTGCACAAAATATTCTAAGGACACCTTTATCTAACTCTAAGGATAATGATCTCCTATAATTGCATGTTTTGTGTTTTTTGATTGTTTATGGCCCTTGATCCTTAAAAGCTTCATATATGACCCACGAGTCTCATTTTCCTCTCAAATTAATTGATGAGGCCTTGAGACC
>APFE031049762.1:6193-113432 GCA_000404065.3 Pinus taeda
GTCCTCTTTCCAATGCCACCAGTCTGACCCCAATTGGATTCTCCAAGAAAGAGTTATGCACAATCTCCCAAGATGACCTGATTATAGACCTTTCCAGAAGAGCGAACTTGTATGAAGTGCCACGTGTCCCTGTTTTGACCTTAGGCTCTGAAAAATATATACAAGAAAACTACAGTCCGTCCTCTTTCTGTATCTTCTGATGAAATTTCAATCTGATGCTCAGGGAGAAAGTTATGATGATTTTCCCTAGGTCACCTGTTTGGAATGTAATTCAGGACTCTGCAAAAAGACCAACTTCCTCAGATCATATCTCCGCAAATATAGCGAAAATCTCTGAAATTCGGATCCAAGATTTAGCACGATGTCTTCTCAAATGGTTTTTTTTTTTCGACTTCTGAAACATCACAGACAAAAGTTATAGAGAAAATTCCACGATGACCTGTTTGGAGCAACGAAACCCTAGAATCCAAAGCTCTGATACCAAATGTTATGAAACTAGCTCAAGAAAAGATAGAAAAGATAGATCAACGCCTTAGAATTCAGCCTCTTCGAGGGGGAAACCTCCTTTACATTACATAAATGAACAATTCTTGGGTAATACAAATGAAAAGACCTCCTTTCTATATATAGGAGTCTAAGGGGTCATAACATAATCATAGCCTACATAACAATAATAATGTAAGGGCACAATAATAACAATAGTGGGTTTCTATGGGGCACAATAGGGGCACAACAATATTAATAAGGGGTACAAATACAATAGTAATGGGGTGATCACTAGTATTATGGGGAAACCAACATAAAGTGGGGGGCTCGAAATATGTAATGCAGGACTATAGGTTAGAACAATATAAGGGTTAAGTTAAAAGGGTATCAGGGAGGGTTTTTCAATGTGGCCCGATACATTTAACGTTTTAAACTTAAGATAAGGGGTTTTAGTGGGTTTACAAGGGAAAATGAGATAAAATAAGGGGAAAGGTAAAATGAAGGGGTAGGGATATTTTTACAAGGGGAAATGAAGAGGGAAGGGTCCTTTGGAAACAAGAAGGGGAAAAACATTAGGGAATGAAAAGTAATGAAGGGGTAATGAAGAGAAATTAATAAAATAGACATGTACGGGTTTAATGAAATGAGGGGAAATTAGTGAATAAGTTTTAGTATTCAGACCCAAAATTATATAGAACTTTTTAAGGTAAATACCCAAAGTAATATATGACTTTTGTGAATGTCCTCTTTCTATGGTAATTCCTCCTGCACATGAAACAAAGGATTACGCATAATGAATGTGCATTTGAGCTTGCAACCTTGTGCATTCCAAAACCTCTTTTACCAACCCTCTATTTACCCTAGCATTCTCTCTTCATTCGGTGCATTTGAGCTTGCTGACCCTTTATTTCTTTTTCTTTGACAAGCAAACTATCTAATTCTAATCTTATAACTTCCAATGGCTCAGATTAAACTGATGATTTCATTATATTTCTCTACCTATCTACTGATCTACCAAGATTAAAAAATTAGGCTAGATCTTTATTCTCTATCTATCAACATGAATTTAAAGCATGAGTGAATCAAGATTAAACTATTTGACCATCATGGATTGTGGCATTTTTTGACAAGTTGCACATAATCTTATTTTGCCAAGTAAAGTAAAAAGTAGTGGCATTTGAATTTGCATCACTTTCATAATCTATTTTTTATCTCATTTTGGTGGGGTTCATATTTTATTTTCTTTTTTTATCATTTTCTTTTAGTCCTTTGATTTTTCTTTTAGGACTTACCCTCTTTACATTTTTATTTTTAATATGGAAGAACATTTTGGAGGAAGCAAAAGTATGTACAATATTACAACACTAATAATAGCCAATTCAAAATTCTGAATCCCATTATTATAGGACCCTAACACATTTAATGAGAGTAAAACCAGTATAGATCCCTCTTAAGTACAGATCTAACATGAGCGGAGAGGGATCAAGTTTCTTCACGTGCAAACTTCTTTAGAGTGCAATATACAATGTGTTATTTGTCATTGTTAAAATTATATTTTTGAATACTAAGGAGAGTATATATATGACCAAATAAACGTTTTAACCATAGAAACTAATTTTTTCATGATATATACATAATTGTTTTTAAATGATATATAGTATATTTAATTTACATTAAAATATTTTACATCACGTGTACATCAAGACACCTTTATCACACAAATTCAAATGGTTTTTATTATTAATATATGTTTTAAGTATATGTCGATATTAATTCTTATTAAAATATTTTATTTGATAACTCGATTCAACAATTTTTATATACAAACATTAAAATGTTTTATTTTAACAATTTTTTAACTTATATTCATTTTTTTAAGACATTATTTTCTATATAGAAACATAATTTTTATTTTTTATCTTTATTTTAAAGGGGGATGGACAAATGAACAAACTTACACAACCCTTCATACTGGGTTGTAGAATGAGCCTCTCAGCGCAATCAAGTTGAATTTTGAAGCTAGAGCTTCACTTATTGTTGCTAATGCAGGCTCCTTCTTGCTTTCCTTCTTTTGTGGACATTTCTTGGAATAGTGCCCAAATTCATGACAATGAAAGCACTTGATGTTGGACAAGTCTTTCTTCTTTCCCTCCTCACCTTGGGACTTCTTTCCCTTGGCATTCTTTCCTTTGATGACTAATGTAAAGTCCTCTTCCACTTCTTTGGATTAGGTCCCATCTCTGGTGTTCCGCTGAATCTCTTCTTGCACCAAGTCGAACCACAAATGGTCCCACTTTCATAGCTTCTCCCTCCCATTATCAAATTTTGGTAGCTTTTCCAACTCTTGGGAAGGCCTAGAAGTGTTAGGCTAATAAGATAATCTTGAGAAATTGTAACACCAAAACTTCCAAGCTCATTCCGACATTGGGTGAACTTGTTCAAGTAATTTGGTATTGTGTCACCCTTCTCGATCTTAATTTTCCTTAGCTTGTCCATCAATGGCAGCTTCTTGTAGTCACTATTATTCTGAAACAGGCTTATCAAGTCCTTCCACATTTCATATGGAGTATCCTTCCCATGGGGGTTCGGGACAATATGATCTATAATTCCTTCTCGTATGATCCTTTTCGCCTTTGCAACACATTTCCTCCACTTTTCCATATCTTGAGCATCGGTTGTTGGAGGCTTAGGAATATATTTGTCTATGAGTTCCCTAATCTTGTTTTCTTCCAACACTGATTCCATCATGTCCTTCCAAGAAATATAGTTCGAACTACCCTCAGGGGCATATTCAAGTCTCAATCTGTAGAACAACATCCTATTGCCTCTGAAGAATGATACTACAAATTTGATTTCACTTGCAAAAGACAAACTCCTATTCTCCTCTTCTAGAGTGATTTCTACTTTGATACCATGTAGAAATTCCTTGTAGATTCAAAATGCTTATGTAATATGCTAAAACAAAAGACTTGAATCTACTCTAGTAACTCATCAGTGGAAACAATTAATCGATCGAGAAATCACAAAACATGAGACAAGATTCAATCACATATGCTCAGAGATTTATCAAAGGGGAAAGATTGCTACTCAAAATCCCTTCCTATCTGTATATTTCATTACATCAGAAAAATATGAGAATATTACAATGATTTTCTCAAGCCCGAGCAACCTCTGCACTATCTATATTTGTCTCACTGCTTCCTAGACTGACTCTAGCCAACACTTAGCCAATTTCCTAGCCTTCCAAGCTCCTACTCCATTGTGTTATTAAATGAGGAATTAGGCCCCTATTTAATAGGAATTTTCCTCCATTGGATTGTGAAGTTCCTTTAGGATCTTCCTCTGACTGCATGCACCATTTGTACAGTTTAGATAATTATACAATTGATAGTACGCTGCCCTTGAACTCGATTCTCAACTGGGTAACTCTCAGATTTGACATGCATGAGTTATTCATGGTTCAATTATTAGTTAATTGGTTGAACACATGAAGTAGCACGCCAATGTCTGACTTCCTACTAGTTCCTCCATTAGTTGGAACTAGTTTAACGGAATTTAACTCAGTTAAACTAAATTAATTAATTACAACTCAAACTAAACTCAACTAGGGATCCTATAGTGTAGAAGACACTCTACATGACTTAAGTTAGACCCTCAAGTCAAATTTATTGGACCAAATCAGTCAATTTAACTTAGTTAACCCATACAAGTTGTCTTATGATGTGGAATTACAATTTTAATCTTAATTTAATTCAAGGACAAAAAATAAATTAGGATTTTCTTGTTGCATTTTTAAGAACCATTCTAACTGATGTTGCCTTATTCTTACCTTGCAAGATTCTTTGTTCTCCATTTTCATCTAGGAACTCAATAGCCTTTTCATAACAATCTACTTTAGTCCCATGAAGATACAACTAATCCAAACCTAGAAGCATATTGTATGATCCAAACGGAAGTAAGTTCAAATGCGCTGATGTAGGCATACCATTCAACTCAAATGCACAACCTCTTACCCAGAGATGAACTCTTTTCTTAGTACATGTAGCCAACTGCACCAACCAAGAATCTGCATGCACTTCTTTTCTCAAACCACACTTATCGACTAGGACATGGTTAACATAACTATAATTAGATCCAGGGTTAATCAAAATAGAAACAACTTGATCAAAAATCTTACTGTACATCTTGGTAATAGATTCCTAGTGATTCGCCTGCATGTTATCCAATGTTGCATAGATCCAAGGAATGCTCTGTCCAACATCCCCAACTATATGTGCTTCCTCTGTAATGTAGATCTAAGGCCTACCACCTTAATATGATAGAAATTCCTTCTTGATATGCTCCTTTCCACATATCCTACACTACAAATGTCCCTTACCATCACCTATATTATGCTGCTATCGAGACTGTGACCCATGACCCTTTCCAAATGCATTAAACTTCTTGTAGGGAATAAAATTCTCTTTCTCACCTGCATCCTGAGGTATTGCTCACTTTAGTGGCCATTTAACTTTAATATTGGCATTCCCTTTCCAACCTTACTTAGACTCGGCCTTACGCTTTGATTGCTCATAACAATGCTTCAAATTTTCAATGACTTCTTCCAATGATCAAGGCTCATCATTCTCAATCCAATCCTTGAATGCTAATAGTAACTTGCTGATAAATCTCTGAAAATTTTCCTTCTCATACTTAAGATATTGTACATACCTTAGTAACTCCAAGAACTTATTCATGTACTCCTCATCTATCATCGATCCCATCTTTAGCTCTTAAATTCATGCCAGCTCAACTCCTTTGTCCCGATGTCTCTGACACACTTCACATATTCCTGCCAAATGTTTGCTTTCCCTTTGAGGCTAAAAAATAACTATCTTGGCCTTCACGTTCTCTGTATAATCATGCAACTCAAAGAAATTCTTCATTCCAAGCAAACACACCTTTGCATCTTCTGGCTTCTTCAACTCTCCATCAAATGTAGGTGGCTTGGCTTTCTTGAACTCATCTAGAAAATATCCCTTATCGTTCCTCCAATAAGGATGATATCCATGATGACCATGATACCAATATGAACCTGAATTGTAATAGAACCCATGTCCACTTCCTCTCCTATCAAGTGTATCTAAGAATCTACCATCCTTGATTGTATCATCCTTGTCAGACATGTCTCCAACTTGAGACCTACTACTGTATGCTCCATTAGTCCTATCCTCCTATCCATAACTGATCTGTCGCTATCCATGTCTCTGCAAATTTTGCAAGCTCTGAAGGATGACTACATTGACTTATGCTTGTTTCTCATGTGCCCTGGCAAGTCTCTCCTGAGACTAAATGATCCTATCATTATCTACTTTACAACTTCTTGTTTCTACCTTCAAAGTTATCAATGTGTCTGCTATGTCCAGAGAGTATTGATCTCTTGCATGCTCATCTCATCTATAAGGGGAGCCTCGTGAACTATAATCCACCATTTTTCTAGTACTCTTTGATGGTCTTGTTCTTCCTACAAGTATACCATGTAAGCTAAACCAAGATATAAAGATAATCAACATACCTTAGTGAAGTTCAGTGGAGGCTATCTCGTTTGCAAAATCAGTCCATATTAGCACGATACATGTACATATACATAATCATATCAATATACCAACATCATGCCTAGAAATTCCAACTGCATACCATGACCTCACGCACGACAACCATAACCATAACAATGCATGCATAATAACCACATAGACAACCAAAATGCATAACAAACACATCTTGCCTGTCCAGTCCAAGTATTGAACCATGCTATGATACCAATCTGTAATTGGTATCAAATATCACCTAAAGAGAATGGAAACTGGCTCTGATACCGATCTATAACCACATCCTCCCACACTTAACCAAGTTCACGGGTCCATTAGGGTAAATAAGTGACGAAGAGTTACCATGACATGACTCAACCCACTTTCACCTATCTGCCAGGGTAAACATGAGATGATGGCTACTGTGACATGAATCAAACTACTAATTATAGTTAAGGAAGTGGAATTGACAAACTGAAACTTTACTGACCTTTCTGAGGAGCTATAGAATCCCCAAGAGCCAAACAACCACTCCAAGTACCATATCCCTGAGTTAAGTTGCCTTTTTAGTGATATGGACTCCTAGTCACTTCCATAACAAGGAAATCCACTGATAGTAACCCTCCAGTCGCATGGATAACCATGCCTCTAAGTGATTGCAGTCTAAAATCCCCAGTTCTATGCATGTGACCCCAGAATCTGAGCCACTTTTTAAGGGCTAGGATCCAGACCTCTACCTAGAACTTGATAGAACTTTCCAAAATGATAAAATACATCAAGACAAATATAGATAGAAAAACATAATGAAGCACTTGAACTATCTAGGCCTAACCATGACAATCATTTTGTCAAACACATTATGAACATGCAATCTACAAGCTATAAATGCATATCTAAACATAGGGGTATCATACTTATCTGATAATCATCAAGAAGGTCTTATGCCTTCTCATAATAGCTGAAATAACATCTATTGTGTCATCCGTTCAATAACCATTCATTTACTAATCAAAACATGTTAAGAGCCATAAATAGAATCTGTCATGAAACCATGCTACCAGCATATAATAGAATAATGATAAGTATAGAACAACCATCAAATCCACATAATAACAAGTATAAATACTTATGAAATACAAGAGGAAAAGATATCTTATTAACATATGCCAAAGCCATCCAAGTCAGGGACTTACACGTACCACCTGATCATAGATTGGGTTGAACCAAATCTTTCTTTCATCCAATCACCCCCATGCCATATTCCAAGCATGAATGTAGGAACCACAACAAAGAAAATAGGGCTTCCTCGGGCTTTAGCACAATATCACCACTACCAGTAAAGGGACTCCTAGACCTGAATCCCTCACCTATATAACCAGGCTTAATCACAATCTCGTCATTATCGATCAAGGGATTCCTAGGCCCAAAAAAAAAAAAATCACTATTAGGTTTGTCGCAATCCCACCAAAACTGGTCAAGGGATCACTATGACCTAAACAAGCATGGATGCCTCCGAATTTATTCACCAATACCTTGAATAATTTTCCCATCTCCACCCTCGGGCTTTACTGCAATCTTGCCATTACCGGTCAAGGGATTCCTAGGCCCTTGGGAATTTTCCTGAGACCACCTCACCTGGTTCCAAAACCATATGGCAGTCCAAACCTCAACCACATGAGAGAACCCCATCACACCATGACTATCTGGAAATGGAAAGGAAAGGCTAAAACCATTGTCACACCTAGCAAAACCCATGCCAATGACAACAAGGGAACCAAATACACACATGCAAGTATCGTGCATGCCAAAACCAACTAGGAAATCACACACGCAACCTATTACCTACAAGTATTCTCCTTGAAGTTACTTGATTCAACTTTCCTTTGCTTGATCCTTTATTTCCTTTTCTTTCTCGTCCTTCCTTTCCCTTCTTTTCTCCATTTCTGGAGTGCTCCAAGAATTCTCTAAGTGTGCAAGAGTATGAGAGAGAGAGAATAGAGAGAGAGTTCCAACCTAAAACTATTAAAAGGCTATGAACTGATCCTTAGAAGCCTTTTTATCATTGAGTCGTCTATTTTCTTCATTTTCCTCTATTTTCCTTCAATTTCCTCCTCACATGCAACCTGTGACCTTTTACCTTCCTTTTCTCCTATTTTCCTTTATTTTCATAAATAAAATGCCAATTAATGTCTCTTTTCCTTTTCAAATCCTTTTCCATTGCCTTTGTCAATTTCCTTAGCCATAATAAATCAAATGAACACCCACTAGGATGTTTTGCCCAATATTCAGCTTAGAATACGTGTCCCATGAACTTAGTCTGATTTTGATTTTATTAATTATATTATATGAAATTTTAACCCAGGGTTGTTACACTTGGGTCTAACTGACCCAATTCACAACCATCAAAGAGTCCCTAAACAATTGAAGATATTTACTCCCTTTTTCCTAAGAAAAGGCAATGCAAGATTTGCATGCTAATAATTCTTCCCAATTGTTGGAGCCTTGACCCAAACCCATCTTAACATGAAAATAATGTTTTTTGAGAGATGAAGAACAACCCTCCCCCCTGCCCCTCTTCCCCTACTTAGTGATCCCTCCTCCCAAGAAGCCTCATCAAAATACTCCTACAGAAAATTGGCATCTGGATTTTCAATTAATATAGTCCTACCCCTAGAAGAAACCTTCGATTGAGGATAGTGAGAAAGAATAGCTAAACCTTGAGCAACAACCTGAACCGAATAAGATGATCTGTCCTTGTTTCTTTCCAACTAGATGCCCCACTTGAGGATGAGTGGGAGGGCTCTAAACAACTTAGTCGTCTTGTTTTCGGTCCAATCTTTCCAAATATATATAAAAGTGACCCCCTCCCATAAGAAAACATGTCCAAGTATATCCCTACAGGTTGACCAAGATTGCTTTGTAAAATAACATTGAATAGAAAGATGATCAATGGACTCTTCGCATCCTTTACATAGGTGATCTAGGGGATTAAAAATCTGATAAAAATAAAAGTGCTCAGAATCTACAAACTAGTGCCAAATCATAGGTCTCATTATTCTGATTCCGACGGTGCTTGAATCTCCTCAATCTGACACCATATGAGAAACTTATTGTGTTCTGAAGTTTTTGGAAAACTAAAAAAAGTCAACTTGCAAGTTTGACAGCGCAGTGCACGGAGGCCACGTGGCAATCCATATGCTAACTTGGTGTTGATGTCAAAAGGGTGACTATGCATCCCGAAGCCAATCATAACTAGACATGTGGCTCGACTTTACAATAGCATTTGGCACGATTTGATTGGTTGATGGTATTATGGATTGGGCCAATCACAGAGTGACACATGGCCTAATCACTGGGTGCCATGTGGCACTCTGGATAAGGCTAAAATTTGGGGTAATATCTAAATGAGTTTCCTTGTGGTTCGACCCCATAAATTCTCACAAAATTGACCCTCCACCACTACGGCATTGACGGGTCTTGTTATAACTATGCAGAAAACTTTTATTTAACATTCTACGGGTTAGCAGTTTTGGGGGCAGGGGAGGATCGACATGCTTACCAGACTAGACCAGCCCTAAGGCATATGGGTATTATATGACAAAGTGCCAAGGTGAGAGGGGAAGGGCGCAAGGCCCTAGCCCTGGTTCCATCGTATTCACATAACCATCGACGAATAAATGGGAAGGGTGGGCGCATGGCACCCTGCCTATGCCCACCCCACGACCACGTTACACCTCATGCGATCAAGAGCGGGTTCGGTGGATGAGGACCCTAGTCACACTGTTTTCCACATGACTGACTACAAGGGCAAAGAATAAGGGCGCGAGTGTCAAAATAATTGTTCGACAAATTCCACCATTATCGATGGGATTTGTGGTTGAACCACACAAAATTTTCACTGTGCAATGCTTCCAAAGCCAATTTTTGTTTCCATTTTGATAGAAGGTTGATTTTTTAGAATAGTTAGCAAAGAAGTGAAGAAGGAGGCCAAACTTGGTCATTTTTCATCCTTAGCCTAAGAAGAGCCTACACATGGGTTTTTGAGTGTTTAGGACATGATGGCAGTGTTATATTTGCAATTTGAGCATTGTATGTTGATGTAATTTGACATTTGAGCATATAATTTAAAGGGCCAACATTGGAAGCTAGACCCAAATATGTAGCCCATGAGGGGTGAACTTCATCATCAAATTGTTGTTTTGTGATGCTACTTGCTTCTTTCTCATTGTTTAAATCTGTGAAAATTAACTTAGTTTGTTTTCTTTTGCAATATCGATCCATTGCCCACAATACATAAACTAGCTTGTAAAATTTTATAAGAAACCTTCAATTTTTAATTTTAGATTAGTTTGGTATCATAGCATGGTTTTTTTGAAGGTTTCATAGTTTTTGTAAGTGTTTTATTGAATGATTACAAGGTCTAAATTGAGAAGAGGAGAAGGAGTGCTTGAAGAACCAAACCCTAAAATTGGTTCAAGGAGGTCACAAATTCCACCAGTCATGGCACATGGAGAAGGACAAAAGTTGATGTCTAAGGATGAGAGAGTTTAACAAAGGCTTTCTATGATATGCCTGAGATGGTGAAAGTGTGGTACAATGGGAGGACAACAAGGTTGCAATGAGAAAGTTCAAATCATCCAAAAGGTAATGGTGGTAATGGGAGTAAGCCTCCACCTTCTCCTTTACCTCCATATACACCTCCATCCTCACCTCCTTCTTTAGATCCTTCATCTCATAGAACTACTCCTCCTGCATCGTGGAAAGGGAATGCTAATTCTCCTTTAATTAAACTTGATGCCAAGTTTGAATTTCCTATGCCAATGGGGAAGTAAATGCTAAAAAATTGGATAATTGGGTTCAACAATATGAATTTTTTTTAAGGATTCAAAAGACTGATGATGATGTTACAAAGACCCAACTTGCTTCTCTTCACTTGGAAGGTGCAACCCTCATCTGATGGGAGGAAAAAACTCAAGAAGATTTGAAGCAAAGTGGTAAAATTATTCCTTCTTGGAATTATTTTATAGTTATATTGAGAAGGAAATTTTATCCATTAGCTTACATGCAAAAAGAAATTATGGATTGAGAAAATTTTAGAAAAGTTAAAGGTCAGAGTGTCCAAAGTTACACACAAGAATTTAGAAGAATAAATTTAATCTTGGGTGTTGATTTTTCTTCACAAGATACTCTCCTTAAAAACATAGGTGGATTACATAGTTATTTGAGACATATTATACTTATGTTTAATCCTACCAATCTAGATGAATTATGTGTTCACGAAACTCATTTAGAATCAAGAGGCAAGAATGTTCCTTAAGAGACTAGCAAGAAACCTTCCAAATCTGGAGATAAAGGAAAGGAGAAGTTTAAGGGTCTTGGGTGTTGATTTTTATTCACAAGATACTCTCCTTAAAAACATAGGTGGAGTACATAGTTATTTGAGACATATTATACTTATGTTTAATCCTACCAATCTAGATGAATTATGTGTTCACGAAACTCATTTAGAATCAAGAGGCAAGAATGTTCCTTAAGAGACTAGCAAGAAACATTCCAAATCTGGAGATAAAGGAAAGGAGAAGTTTAAGGGCAAAGGAAAAAAGAATGCTACAGTCAATAAAGATGGAGAGAAACTTACCTGTAAGCATTGTTCAAAACAAGGTCATGATGAAGACCATTATTGGAAATTACATCTAGAGTTGAGACCAAAGAAGTTTAATAACAAGATCTAGGATTTGATTCAGGTGATGAAACCAAAATCACAACCATGGGAATGAAAAGTATAACTTCTAATGGAAGTACTAGTTCTTTTAGTAAGTCTATTTAATCTCAAAATGATAAAGAAAGAAGTGATTTTTTCCATATCAGGGTCATTACAAAACATACAAAAGTTGATACATTGTTTGATAGTGGATCCCACGTTAATCTTATCTCTAAAGAAATTGTTAAGAAACTTAATCTAGAAACTACAATTCATACTAAACCTTACCCTTTGGGTTGGGTATGTGATGATGCCAAATTACAAGTGATAAGAAAATGTAAACTCAAATTCACCATCACTGCTAATCTTATAGATGAGGTAGAGCTTGATGTTGTACCCCTTGATATTTGTAGAATTGTTTTAGGGAGTCCATACTTGTATGACTAAAAATCCATATTTTATCGTCACGAGAACAAATATCATATTTTTAAAGATGGATTTGAGTATATTATTAGAGCACATCACAAGAATATGAACTTATTTCTTGTTAGTGTTGATCAGATGAAAAGGACGTGTAAATGCTAGTAAGAATTTTATGTTGTTTATGATTAAAGCTAAATATATTGTTGAATCTGAAGCTTTCCCCTTATGAGATTCTAAGCTAAAGCATGAATTGATTGAATTTTTTAACACTTATGACAAGATGTTTCAGGAACCTGAAGGGTTTCCTCCTAAAAGAGGAATCCAACATGAAATTCACTTGCAACAGGGTGCACCACTTCCAAATATTGGCATGTATAGAATGTTAGTTTGGAGAATGCAGAAATCAAGAAGAAAATTCAATCGATGCTTGATAAAGGGGTCATCATGCCTAACACATCTCTTTGTGGGTGTCCTATTGTTTTGGTTCAAAAAAAATATGGTACATGGCACATGTGTGTGGATCTTCGAGATTTGAACAAGATCATGATAAAGAATCATTATCTTCTTCCTTGCATTGATGATTTTCTAGATCAGTTAAAGGAAGTTTCTTACTTTACTAAGTTAGATTTGAGAAGCGGTTATCATCAAATAAGGATTGTTGAAGATGATATTTGGAAAACTGTTTTCAAGACAAAACAAGGTTTGTTTGAATGTTTAGTTATGTCGTTTGGGCTTTGCAATGCACCTACAACATTCAGGAGAGTTATGAATGATGTGTTGAGACCATTCCTTGATGATTTTTTCATAATTTACTTAGATCATATTATAATTTTTAGTAATAATCATGAAGAGCATGTCAAGCATGTGAAACAAGTTTTAGATGTCTTGAAAAAAGAGAAGTTGTATTTGTAGATGTCTAAGTGTGAATTTGAGAAAACCTGTATGGTTTATTTGGGTCATATTGTAGGAGGGGGTGAATTGGAGATTTATCCATCAAAAGTTGATGTCATTGTGAATTGGCCTAAAGCCAACAATGTAACAAAAGTTAGGATCTTTTTGGGAGCATCCCATTATTGGAGAAAATTTACTGCTAACTTCTTACTCATTGCAACACCATTGCATGCTTTGAAAAGTGTGAAACAAGTCTTTCAGTGGGGAGGAAAGCAACATAAAGCTTTCAACACTTTGAAAGAGAAAATTAGTACAACACCAGTTCCAACACTTCCAAATCTTAAGCATCCATTTTAGATTCAAACTGATGCAAGCAATTATGTTATGGGAGTAGTTTTGATGCATCATGGTAAGCCAATTTTTTATCATTCTAAAACCTTTACCAATGAAGTAATTAACTATCCAACTTATGGTAAAAAAATTTATGCTTTGGTACAAAGTGTGAAGAAATGGAAGCATTATTTGATGGGTAAAGAAATGATTATTCAGACTAATCATCAACCTTTGCAATATTTACAATCGCAAACCAAGTTACAACAAGCTAGACATTTTAGGGGGATGGGATTCATACAACAATTTCATTTGGTAATCAGGTATAAGAAAGGTATATACAACAAAGTTGTTGATATGCTGTCAAGACTTATTATTAATGCATCTATTATTCTTAAGAATAACTCAATCATGCATGAAATTTATATTGAACAATATGCTCAAGATGAAGATTTTAAAGATGTGTATGCAACTTTGAGTCAAGGAAATCATGTTCAAGAGTTGGATTATCATGTTCATAACAAGTTGTATCATATTGGAAAGTTATGTGTTCCACAGGGTGAAAGAGTCAATGTCATAAGGGAAGCCCACACTTCTCTTATTGTTGGTCACTTTGGTGTAGGAAAAACAGTTGCTCAAATTCAAAGGTATTGTTATTGGCCTCGCATGAATGAAATTGTTTCAAAATATGTGAGAGGATGTTCCATGTGTGCTACTAGAAATCCAAACAATAAGAAATTGGGTTTGTATACTCCACTTCCTATTCCTTCTCATCCTTGGGAAAGTATTTCTATGGATTTTGTAGGGGGGATACCAATGTCTAGGAAAGGTCATGGTTATCTATACGTTGTTGTGGATCATTTAATAAAAATGTGTGCCTTGATGCCATGTAAGAAACATGTTAAAACTCAATAGACCACAAAGATGTTCTTCTAAAATGTATGGGTTGACTTTGGATTGCCCACTTCTATTATTTCTGATCTTTGTCGAGAATTTTTGTTTAAGTTTATGGGAACTCATGGACACAAAGTTTAAGAAGAGAACCACATTTCATCCACAAACTGACAGCTACACAAAATTAGTGAACAAAATAGTAGTGCATCTCCTTCGAGGATATTGTGGTAAGCACCCTAAACTTTTGGATGAGAATTTGCATTACATCCAACATGCCTACAATCATGTCAAGCATTCATCTACACAAGTATCTTCATTTGAAGCTTGTTTGGGATACTTTCCAAAGTATCCTTTGGGTTTCATATTTGGTAAAGATATTGCAAGAAATGGACATAGTGATGTGGACAAAACCAAGCACTTAATTGAACAAATTCAGCTTGTGCATCAAAGATTACAAGAACAACTAGAGAAAAGCAAAGCAAAGCAAAAAGCAAGACATGACAAGCACCGAGTTGATCATGATTCCCAAGTAGGGGATCAAGTTTGCTTGTACATTAGCAAGGAAAGACTACAAGGTGAAGGAAAAAATCTCATGCCAATCAGATATGGTCTTTTCAAAATCTTGGAGAAGATTGATAATAATGATTTCAAATCAGATTTGCTACCTTACATGGAAATCTATTCTGTTGTGAAATTGGAAAATTTGAGATTGTATGAGCCTCCAATGATTTATAATCAAGAAGAGAATGTTCATATTCCATCTATAGAAGATTTTGCTCTTGAATATTTAAATGAGTTGCAGGAAGACTCAATTCTTGATAGCAGGATACAGACTTCACGCAGAGGCAATGTGGAGTACCTTTGAGTGGGACTCAAAGGCACCGATCCAAGTAAATCAAGGTGAATTGAGATTGGGAAAGTGAGGGAGTTGTACCCTCACTTACTTGTTAAGTAAAAAAACAGGCTTTTGGTGGTCCAAAAGCTTCCAATCAGGGGGAATGATCTAGGGGATAAAAAAAATGCACGAAATTAAAAGTGGTAAAAGTATATTCAAACTAGTGCCAAATCATAGATCTCATTGTTCTGATTCCAACCATGCTTGAATCGCCTCAATCCGACACCATATGAGAAAGTTATCATGTTTTGAAGTTTTTGACAAATAGTAAAAAAATCAACTTCTAGGGTTGACTGGGAAATTTATGGATGCAACGTGGCAGTCCATACACTAACATGGTGCTGACATCATCAAGGTGACTGTGCAACATGGAGCCAATCAGAATTGGACACATGGCTCGACTGTACAATGACATTTGGCATGATTTGATTGGTTGATGGTGTTATGGATTGGGCTAATCACAGAGTACAAGCTACTATAATATATGTTCTCAACTTGATATCTATAAGATAGATGGATCATCCATATCCAATTAATTTGTTGTCTATTGAGTTTTAACATGTTTCTTAAAGTGTCACGTGGTGCTTGGCGATCAACCAGAAGGGCAGAGAATAAGGATGCAAGAGTAAAGTTAACCATTTGAAAAATTGCACCATTATCGGTGGGATTTGTGGCCGAACTCGCACAAAATTATCATTGTGAAATGTCGTCAAACCAATTTTCGTTGCTAGTTTTAACAGAAGGTCAATTTTGGAGAACAATTAGCAGAGAAATGAAGGAGGCCTAACTTGGCCATTTTTTAGCCTTTTTGAACCTAAGAAGAGCCTACACAGGGGTTTTTGGGTGTTCTGGACACAATGAGAGTGTTCTTTCTTCAATTTGAGAATTGTGTGTTGATGTAATTTAACATTTGAGGATATAATTTAAAGGGCTAACATTGGAAGCTGGACCTGGAGAGGTAGCCTAGGAGGGGTTCATTATGTCATCAAATTGTTTTTTTGTGATATTTCTTGTTTATTTCTCACTGTTCAAATATGTAAAAATTAACTTAGTTTGTGTGATTTTTCAATATCAATCCATTATCCACAAGACATAAACTAGATTGCAAAATTTTATAAGAAACCTTCAATTTTTAATTTTAGATCAACATGGCACACTAGCCTAGACCAACTTTATGTTTGTGTTGCATTACATCCCAAGTGGGGACTTTCCCCTTGATGATACGTCGAACTAGAAGCCAAGATTTTGAGGGGCACTTCAACTTCCAGAGAACTCTCCACCATTAGACAAGCTCCACATTCTCGGATAGAATATTTAACTGTGTATATCCAAGCTTCAGAGTATATACCATCTGGAGCTTTTGACCAGACAAACTCATCCTCAAAATTAGAAAGTCTTATATGAGATAAAATCAAATCATTTATGAATAAAGACCATTCCTTGCTAAATCCCCCCTAAAGATTTAAATTTGTTGTAGAAAACCACCCTTTGTGCCTTAGGGAAGTCCGAGAAGGATTATTGAAATGTGTTATTCTGGAGAAACCTTGATCCCTAAGCCTATCAACAAGAGTTTGTGATAAACAATGACAATTACTAGTCCTCGGCTAAGGATCCATATCCAACCTAACCTTGGCCCCACTACCGATCTTCAAAGCTAGACTAGAGGAGATCAAGATGAAATAATTTAGTACAACCCACCAAGCCACTGAAATATTCTACCTCGACTTGTCTTGAAGCCATACCCAATCATCCAATGAATATGGAGAAATGCATTTCTGAGAGACTACTTGTGTCTAGAGGCTATTGGTAAATAAATGTTTCCGCTTGCACTTTGCAACAAGGGCCTTGGAAAACATGAAAATATTTTTTAGTCCCCATCCGCCCAAAAACTTTGGCACAACAAGACGAGACCACTTGATTTAAGGAAGGATTAAATGGTCTTGAGAGCCTTCCCGTAATAACTTAAAATAGGTCCTCCTAGCTTTCTCTAGAATACCCTTTGGAATATAGGAAAAAGACATCCAATATACTAGAATATGTTCAAGAACAAATTTGTCTAAGACCAACCTTCCTGCTATAGAGAACCACCTAAAGCTCCAACAATTTAGTCTTTTCTCTAATTTGGTAATTAACCACATCTAATCTTCCTTTTTATAGCAGTTTGGCTTTAGATGAAATCCCAAATACTCTACCCTAAAAGTTCTCATTCCTCGAAAGCAAACACATAATTGATTTATTAAACCTCATGATCTTCCAGATTGTGAATGGAGATGGAATATTTCCTCTCACTAATGACCATACCCATAGCCTTCTTAAACAAGAGAATATTTTCTTGAAGTTTTTTGGATATCTCTTGTCGCACCATTACAAAAGATAAGTATATCATCAACAAAAACAAGATGTACTATTAATAAAGCTTGAATAATAAACACTCCTTTAAACTCTCCCCTCCTTTTTGAGGACTACAACATACGACTTAAGCCTTCATCAACAAGAAAAAGAGGAGCAAAGACAATGGACAACCTTTTCTTAAACCTTGATGAGCATTGAAGAAGAACAAGGTAGATTCATTAATTAAAACAACAAATTAAACAAACATCAAACAACTCATAACCCAGTTAATAAACAAGACCTCAAAACCCACATGTGTAAGAAATCTAATAAAAAGCTAGTTAACTTGGTCATAAGCCTTTGATAGGCCAATATTAAAAAGAAATCCTTTAGCCTTAAGAAATTTCAAGCTATGTAGTCCTTCTTGGGCCACCCTAATAGCTTCGTGAATCTACCTCCTCTCTAAAAACTTAAATTTCTCATGTGATATAGACTTTGAAAGAATAGAATTAATCCTTCGAGCTATAACCTTTGAGATAACCTTGTAGACATGGTTGCATAAAGATATAGGTTGAACATCCTCAAAATATAAACAGTTGTCAACCTTAAAGATTAAGGCTATAAATATAAAATTGAAAGCCAACAAAACCTTACCTTCTTGCTTAAATTATTTTATAGCCTGTAACAAGTTTGAGCCCATTATATCAAAATAGTTATAAAAAATCCTATAACCCAACCATCTAAACCCAAGGTCTCGGTCTCATTAATTAATGAAATCTATATACATTATTTATAATCATAAAAAATTTAATAAAACTAAAATGTATTTTAATATATAAAAAATAATTTTATATATTTTTAATTTAATGTATTATTATTTTAACTTTAAATAAATTTATGTGAATAAAAGGTCAATTATTTCCTATTTATCAATTTTCTCTTATTTGAAGATTCTATAATACATCACATTGTCCTCTTAATGAAAGATTATATGTGTGTATAATATCTTAAATTTTAAATTCTTATAATAATAATAAATTACATATATTAATAATAATTACATATATATGTTATTGTTATATATATTTGGTTAAAATAGATGTATTTTTTCTAGAAAATTGTATTTGTGGCTTTTAACTAATGTTGATTGTTAAATATATTTTGCTAAAATAAGGTATCCTTTTTTTCAGGAATTTTGTAAAGTTGTGTATGTGGCCTCCAGCGTTATAAAATAACTTCATTATAAGTTTGTCTAATAAAAAAAATGCCAATTTTTAAACCATAGACTTTTAAATCTACATTAGTTTTAGATATATATTAATTTCTATAAATGTTAAATATGTAATTACTAATTATGTTTAGAATTTGGTTAAGAAAAGGTGGAGATGAATTAATAGTAAAATTTTGTTACAATATTTTATATTATCTCCCTATGGTGGGTGATTATGGGATTAGTGCATGGTCCATTTAAATGATGGGACATTGGAAATTGGTGGAGTCTTAGGCCTCCTCCTTCACAACATCGGTGGTATGATATTCATCCATGAGGGAGATTATGATGGAGAGTGGAATATGGAGTATGGTGGTTATTATTGTGAGACCACAATTCTTGTGTGAAGAGTCTTTATAAGAAAAGGAAAGAGATAAGCTCTCTATTATGTAAAGTTTGGGGTATATGGATAGGTGTGTAGGTATAATTTATTTATACAAATAGCAAGCACAATTTGTGATTTTGATAGTTAATTTATTAGTGGAAATCAACTACATTCTTTGGTTACATATTATATGATTTCAAAATTCTATTATGGTTACATATTATATGATTGCAAAATTTTATCCCACTCATTATATGATAGGTTTATGTTTCATCGTATACCATGAAATTTTAAGAAAAAGAAGGAGATAAACTCCCTACTATGTAAGGTTTTGGGTATATGGATAGGTTTGTAGTTACAATCTACTTAAACATATAGGAAGCACAACTTGCAATCTTGGTGGTTAATTTATCAATGGAATTCAATTACACTGGAAATCAACTACACTCTCCTGGTTACATATTATATGATTTCAAAATTCTATGTCGGTTACATATTATATGATTTCAAAATTTTATCTCTCATTATGGATTTCAAAATTATATCATTGTTTTTTCATTTTATGTTGGTTGTTTAGTCTTTGTTATATGGGTGATGCTTAGTTTAAAAGAATCTTTTTAGTTCTATGATTTTTCTTTTCCCTAATGTGCTTGACACATCTTTCTTTTGCAGTGATCCTGTGTGTTTTGTTTTTATAGAATTGAGGCTTCTGTGATCCATATCATGTTATGAGAGATTTTTCGGCGTAAATCACATGTTTTGTTTTTGTTTTTTTTTTTACCAAAGGAAAAATCATAATTTATTCAACTTGAAAACAAGGAACAAAATTACATTCTACAAATGTTGGTAAGCATTTGGTCATTCAGCTTGTCTGCTGATGCACAATAAAAAAGAAAAAATCTATAAAAAAATACATAATTTTGTTGAGGCTAAGTGTAATAAAAGCCAATTAGTTTCCCCTTTTTTTCCTTTCTTTTTCTCCACTTTTTGCCAAACTTCTTGTTTAGGAGTTGCTACTACTATTGCCAAGTGATTTCCTTCTACATTCAAGGGACTTCTTTGTTTAAGTCTGAGCTCTTGGATATACGGTATATTTTTATGCCCCCCGATTCGTTTTCGGAAGGTGTTTCTGTTTTTTGTTGCTTTGTTGCTATGATATATGCTAATTCAGTGATCCCTAGTGCCTCGATTTGCTTGGCTACTAGGTTGTGTCTGTGCATTTATGATGCAACGAAACTATATCTTTTCAAAATTCTGCATGGACTTGTGGGTTATGGGCCCACGTATACATATTTGATGAAGCAGAGTTACACCCTTTACACAAATCCGGACTTAAACTAATTAAACCATTTTTTAATTAAAATAACAAACCCCGATCTATACCATGGATCCCAAACAAATTAAATCCCAGTTCAATCCTTATCGCGTCTGGAAATTAAATTAACTCACGATCATTTTCCGGAGCAATATCTGTTGGATCTCGTACCTTCAGAGTGAATGGCTACGAGATCCAATAGATATTGCTCACAGTGAACGGCTACGATCAATCTGGAATCCAACCAAATTAAACCACAGTTCATAACTCATCACGTCCGAAATTTGGATTAAACTCTGTGCATTTTCTGATGTGACTACCGTCAGATCTGCCCCTTTCAAACCGACGGTCACGATTGACTGAGCTATTAACTCAGTTTTATAATATATCACATCCATTTTTAGAATTAACCTCTGCACTTGTGGGCACATGATGATCATCAGATCTAATGGATTTGTTCGATCAGGCAATTCAGATCTTCTTCTGGTTTCTTTGCGAATTCGTCAGGTTTCTTTGTTTCGCCAAATTTATTTAATCTTTGTCTGCTAAGTTTAATCTGTCTCTAAACTATATTTTTGTGACCTTGAAACATATCCAGACTATTAACGGTTCACTGTAATTAATAGAGGATTCAGCCTACGATTAAAGAATCAAATCACAAAATAAAAATCATGCAGAAACATGTTTTGAACACAACATTCCTTTCATTCATAACAATAGTTACACATATACATTCAGAACATCTCGTGCTCTGATCTATTCACTCCACTACTTAGCTCTCTCTAGCATTGTTACATAATTATGGATTATATTAAATCCATGATTTTCTTTTCCCACAATTTACTCAACTAATTCCTATTCGAGGATCTCATAATCCCTAAGATATCTACAAGATCTACACATATCAATGATCCTTGATATTCTCACATAGTTGAGCATATTTCACAACTGAAAGCATCACACATAGATTTCTCACTCAATCTATACAGGATTCCTAAAAATAATTAAAAACATCACTCCCTAAATCAACCAAATGAACAATAATATTCTGAGCAGGATGCTCCTGCATTAGACTCCCAATGTAGAAAAAAAAAGTCATAGACTCTTGTCTATGAGGTCTGTCACTTTTCTGTAGTAATGTGACAACTACAAGTCGGAATGACTTGCTACCTCCAGGATTCCAAACTCTATTTTGGTGCTAGTCCTTAAATATTTCTTCCTGATGATGTTTACAAGATTGGAATAACAATTCATCATGATAACATTCAGGTTCCACTTTTGGACATTTTTCTTCCATATGTGTAATATGTTCATGTTCCAACAACATTTTCATTTCTTCAATTTCAACTTTATCATCATTTTCTATGCTTTTGTTGTGCCAAATTTGTTGATTTGAAGGCATATTGTCACATTCTAACTTTGGATTATCTAACCAATCTTCTAGAAATCTTAATTCTGCTGCAATATTACTCATGCTGTCACCTAGAATTATTTGATGATTATCAACAACTTCAATTATTTGTTCACCTTTAGCATCTTTAACATGTCTTGCATCCACAAACAAGCTATCAGTTTTTAAAATACAAGACCTTTCAGCCTCATTTGATACTTCAAGCACCAAGTCTTCACAATGGACTTCATGGATTTCAACAAATCCTCTTTGTTGTGACTCAATTCCTTTGAGTCTCTCATTTTCCAACAAAGCAATATGTATTTGTTCAATTTCTCTGAACTCGTTTATCAGCTTGTCATTCCATTTCTTTTGCAACAAATTCCACATGACCCATTTTCTTATTCTCCATCCATGTCTTCGGTCTTCATTCTTTTTCTCTTGTAGTCAATCCTCTAGTATATCCAACTGTGCTCTCATCACTGCAAGACTTATCTCACTTTCTTCATTACTCATCTGACCTTTCCTAAGTTTCTCCATGTTCATTTTCACTAATTCTTCAAACTCAAATCAATAAAAGAAAATATTTACCTCAATCAAATTCTAAAACTGACTCCTCTTCTTTTCCCTTTGCTTCCGTTGTGCCTCTGATTTTCCTTGTCATATGCTTTCTTGATCTTTCTAACAGCTTTAACTTGTGAGCTGCAATCAGCCTCTGCAGTAACAAGTCTCTTTCTTGCTACACATGCCTCACTAAGCTTTCCTCCTCTGAGCTCAGTCTTTTGGCATCTCTCTGGTTCACTCCTCTGGAACCATATGAGCACTCCTTGTTCTAGGTTGATGCAAAGTTTTTCACCTTCCTCTGTTGTTACTTTGCACAAAAATTATAAAGACTAACACAGAAAAATAATCATACTTCACGCAGAATCTTCTTCTGCTCTGATACCACTTTGATGCAGCAAAATTGCATCTTTTCAAAATTCCTTGTGGACTTGTGGGTTATGGGCCCACGTATACATCTTTGATGAAGCAGAGTTGCACCCTTTACACAAATCCAAACTTAAACTAATTAAACCCTTGTTTAATTAAACTAACAAACCCCAATCTATATCATGGATCCCAAACAAATTAAATCCCAATTCAATCCTTATCGCGTCTAGAAATTAAATTAACTCGCAATTATTTTCCAGAGCGATATCTGTCGAATCTCGTACCTTCACAGTGAATGGCTATGATCGATCCGAAATCCAACCAGATTAAACCACAATTCATAACTCATCATGTCTGAAATTTGGATTAAACTTCGTGCATTTTCTGACGTGACTAACGTCAGATCTGCCCCTTTCAAACTGACAATCACAATTAACTGAGCTATTAACTCAGTTTTATAATATATCGCGTCTGTTTTTAGAATTAAACTCTGTGCTTGTGGGCACGCGATGACGGTCAAATCTGATGGATCTGTTCGATCGGATGATTCAAATATTCTTCTGGTTTCTTTGTGAATTCGTCAGGTTTCTTTGTTCCACCAAGTTAATTTAGTCTTTGTCTACTAAGTTTAGTCTATCTCTAAACTGTATTTCTGTGACCTTGAAACATATCCAGACTATTAACGGTTCACCGTAATTAACAGAGGATTTAGCCTACGATTAAAGAATCAAATCACATAATAAAAATCACGCAGAAACATGTTTTGAACACAACACTCCTTTCATTCATAACAATAATTACGCATATACATTGAGAACATCTCGTGCTCTGATCTATTCACTCCACTACTTAGCTCTCTCTAACATTCTGTAACACTATCCTCTAACAATCTTCGCCTGATTTACATTGCATTCTGGCCTTTTTCACAACACGTGGGTTCATAGTTTATAGGAATAATTATATAATTATGGATTGTACTAAATCCATGATTTTTTTCCCACAATTCACTCAACTAATTCCTATTTGAGGATATCGTAATCCCTAAGATCTCTACGAGATCTACACATATCAATGATCCCTGATATTCTCACATAGTTGAGAATATTTCACAACTGAAAGCCTCACACATAGATTTCTCACTCAATCTATACAAGATTCCGAAAAATAATTAAAAACATCACCCCCTAAATCAACCAAATGAACAATAATATTCTGAGCATGACGGTTCTACATCAATCTGTATTTGGTGTAATTTCCATGGCCTCCTCTTTTTCATCTTTAAAAATGTCAGGAAATTGCAAACCCCTTGGCTTTGTGGCCTACCTCTTTTTCTTTTTTTTGTGAGTTTTTTTTTGCTTGTAGGAAGTTGTTCAAAAAATGTCATGTTTTAAAAAAAGTTCAACATCATAATGTTGTATTCTCATAACCTAAAACCTATGTCCACTAAAATTTTTCATGTTTTAAAAGAATGTGATCAACCAGACCTTTGCCAAAGGTCTATCTCTACACATATTCTGGAAAATGTAAAGATACCTTTTATTTTTTTTGTCCATATCCATTTTTTTAAATTTACCCAAGGTATTTCCGATATTCTCCAGGATTTGATGGTGACAAATGGGAAGAGGGAGGTTTGATAGCCTCACCCATATCGGCATTGTTATTACCACCATGCTTGTAGCATCAAATTCTAGGAACCATGGGGTAATGAAAATCCCAACTCTACCCCAAAACCATGGCCCTTTGTTTAGAACTTTTTTCATATCTTGTTGTGTGTCAAATTGTACTATGAAGAAGCCTTTGGAGCATAAGTAGAGATTTGAGTTTTCAGTCCAAGAAGAAAACACCCACTCATATAATTCTTTAGGTCTCGACCAGAAACCATTAAACTGTCATATCAATGTCTTAGATTGTAGATTAGCAAAATATGATTTTACTTGTGGGTTTTACATTCATAGCTAGTACCTTGTCCATTTGCTTAACAATATAAGGTCCTTGTAAATTTTGGATTAGATCAACTGGAGCGATTGTCTTCCCTTTCATTGTGTTCTTGAATGAGACTGATCTATTAGGGTTTCTAGAATTTATATTAAGATATATGAATGTTGTAGCTCTACCTCACAAACTCAAATTTAAAATGATAGTAAAATCCCTGGAACACTTTTTCTTCATATAAAAAAGTTTGTATTTTTTCTAGTATTCCCATGTCACTTTGAATACTTCGCTTCAAGTGCTTCATTAGTTCCAAGCCCCAGATCCATAAGGTAAATTCCATCTCATTTAAAGTTTTGATAAAAATATGATGTTTTTATTTTTCTGTCTTTTGTCCAGATCTAGAGATGAAAGACAGAGAAGACCCATAAAACGGAACATCTAAAAAGGAAATATGAGGCTTATCAATATCGAAGGTCAGATCTATAAAGTGTTTCAGATCTGCTGTAAACCGGTCCTTCGTCAATACCATACTCTGAGAATGTTATAACAATATGTGAAATAATGAAGAAAAACACAGAAACTCAACAGAATAACAAAGACAAGAAACTGAATTGGATTCGAATTTGTTATTCAACAATGATTCTCTACTCATACATTTCATGGGCATTCATTAGCTTTATATCATCGACCTCCGTTACATAACTGACATTTCGGTATAAAACTGTCTAATTACATTTTACCTAAAATTACTAATTCGTTGTCAAACTAACAAACTCCACCTTGACAACAATTTTCCTAATCCCTTGCCCATGCCCATTCATCATCTTTTCTGCAAGCCAAGAGAAGCTAAACACCACTACAGCTTCTCTACTGTAACTGGCTTTGTGAATATGTTTGCACAATTCTCTCGTGTATGGACCTTTTGAAGAGCTACTTTTCCGCCATCGATCACATGTCTCATAAAATGATACCTTACATCAATGTGCTTGGTTTTGCTGTGATAGGCAGGGTTTGTATCCAAGTGAATAGTACTTTCACTGTCACAAAGTAAATTCACTTTCTCCTGCGTTCTTCCAATTTCATCGAGCAAACCCTTTAACCAGATTGCTTCTTTACTGGCATCTGAGGCAGCTATATATTCGGCTTCATTAGTGGACAATGCAACTGTTTCTTGAAGCTTTGACATCCAACTAATTTCTCCACCTGCAAGAGTAAAGACATAACCTGTAGTAGATCTTCTTTTGTCCAAATCACCTGCATAGTCAACATCTACATATCTGCAGACTGATCCTTCACTACCATTAAAGATGATGCAATGTTCACGTGTGCCTCTTAGATATTGAAGCACCCATTTCACTGCTTGCCAATGTTCTTTACCTGGATTTACCATGAACCTGCTGACAACTCCAACTGCATGTGAAATGTCAGGTCTTGTAGATACCATCACATACATTAAGTTGCCTACCGCATTTGCATATGGTACATGAGACATATACTTCTTTTCTTCATCAACTCTAGGACTCACAACCGAAGAAAGCTTAAAATGGGAAGCTAGTGGAATATTAATAGGTTTCACATTGTTCATACAGAACTTTTCAAGTACTTTCTCCACATACTTCTGTTGTGATAACCAAAGCTTACCATTTTTCCTGTCTGTGTGTATCTCCATGCCCAAGATATGCTTTGCTGCTCCAAGATCCTTCATATCAAATGTCCTAGAGAGTTGAGCCTTTAACATGTTGATCTCTTCAATGCTTTTTCTTGCAATGAGCATATCATCAACATACAAAGCTAAGATAATGAATATGCCATTGAAACTTTTTAAGTATACACAATGATCATACTCACTTCTTATAAAGTTCTGGCTTACCATGAAGGAATCAAACTTCTTGTACCATTGTTTGGCAGACTGCCTCAGACCATACAATGATTTCCTGAGCTTGCAAACTAATCTTCAGCTACGACCTTGTACAAAACCTTCTAGATGTTCCATATATATCTCTTCATTCAAATCACCATGTAGAAAAGTTGTTTTAACATCTAACTGTTCTAACTCAAGATTAAGCAACGCAATTAGTGCCAACACAGTACGAATAGAAACAAGTTTTACAACTAGAGAAAAAATCTCATGAAAGTCTATACCTTCAACCTGAGAATACCCTTTTGCTACCAGTCCCGCCTTATACCTTTCGATACTTCCATCAACTTTCTATTTCAGCGTGAAGACCCATTTGCATCCAACAACACTTCTCCCTTCAGAAAGCTCTACAAGATCCCAGGTATTATTCTTGGCTAAGGAATCCATTTCTTCTTCCACAGTCGCTTTCCATTTTTCGCTATCTGTATCATCTACTGCTTCCTGATAACAAGAAGGTTCCCCATCTTCAGTAATCAAAGCAAAAGATGAAGCAGAATCTTCATACCTTTTAGGAATTTTCCTTTCCCTTGTAGACCTTCTTAGAGCGACTGGTTGCTGAACTGGTTCAGAAACTTGCACTGGTTCAGAAGCTTCAACGACTTCCTTTGTGTCTTCAACACCATTTTCTCCAGAGGTTTCTCCTTCCTTTCGACTGTCACCGAAAAGTCTAGCCTCCAACTGAACTCGTTGATTTGGCAATACCTGTTCTTGTTCAATTCTTTCAACAGTTTATTTTGAAAGAGAGGATTCATCAAATGTTACATCTCTACTAATGACTATCTTCCGCAATGTAGGATCCCACAACCTATATCCTTTCCCTACATAGTCATACCCAACAAAGACATAACATTTCGACTTTGGATCTAATTTTGAACGCTGATTTTTCGGAATGAGAGAATAAGCATCACAACCAAATATCCTCAAACGTGAATAGTCACAAGACTGACCTGTCCAAACTTCTTCAGGAATTTTACAATCAATTGCTACTGAAGGTAATCTGTTAACTAAATAACAAGCATTAGATATTGCTTTTGCCCACAACTCCTTTTGCAAGTTAGCATTGCTGATCATGCTTCTGGCTCTTTCCATAAGAGTTTGATTCATACGCTCAACAACACCATTTTGCTGAGGAGTATAAACAACAGTTTTGTGTCTAACAATTCCCTCATCCTTACAGTATAATTCAAATTCAACTGAAGTGAACTCACCACCATTGTCAGTTCTTAAACATTTAATAGATTTGTCTGTTCTTTTCTCTACCATTACTTTAAATTGTTTAAAGACATTTAATACATCAGCTTTCCTTTTTAGCATATAGACCCAAAATTTACGGGAGTAATCATCAATAAACGTTAAAAAATACAGTGCACCTCCATATGACACAACAGGGGAAGGCTCCCACAGATCAGAATGAATATAGTCTAAAACATCTTTACTATTATGATTTCCAACTTTAAATCTCTGTTTACACAGTTTTCCATACACACAATGTTTATAGAAATCTAACTTCAAGGATTTCAGACCGAGAAGAGATTTACGTTTTATCAGTATCTGAAGACCTTTCTCGCTCATATTGCCCCAATCGCTGATGCCATAGACGAGTACCTGCTTCTTCCTTTTCTGACGCAACCGCTGCTTCACTGACCTGAGTACTTCCTTTTAACCTGTAAAGATTTCCGACTTTTTCTGCCTTCATAACCACAAGGGCTCCTTTAAAGACTTTCAAGATGCCATCCTGACATGTAAACTTATAACCATCTGAATCCAACACTCCCAAAGAAATTAAATTTTTCTTCAAATCAGGTACATGTCTAACACTAGCTAATGTTCTAACTATGTTATCATACATCTTAATCCTGATATCTCGCATCCCAACAGTCTGACATGACACATTGTTACCCATAAACACAGAACTACCGTTTACATTTTTATACGAAGTAAACTAATTTCTATGTGGGCACATGTGATGCGAAGCACCAGAGTTTAACAGCCAGCTATCTAAACCCTGAGAGACATTACATTCAGGTGAAGTTTCATTTATCATACATAATTCTTCAGTAGATAAAACTTCGTCTATCATACCTAAATCGACCTGATTCGCTTCTTTCTTCGGGTTTTCGGATTCCTTTCGTTTCCAACAGTCCTTCTTCAAGTGTCCAATTTTATTGCAGTTCCAACATTTTGCCTTACACTTCTTTCCCTTCGATTTCGATCTGGAAGATCCCCTTGGTTTTTCTCCTCTTTCCTTTGAGCATCCTCTAGCTACCATGGCTTCTGATATAGTTGTTTCAGTGCTAGATTTCCTTCATACTTCTTCAGACAGGAGAGCTCCCACGATTGACTCAAACTTCAAAGAATCAACAATGCTCAAGCTGATTGAAGTTACGAAGTGATCCCATGATTCAGGCAGAGAACACAGCAAGGTTATGGCTTTATCTTCTTCCTGTATTTTAACTTCCACATCTGTTAATTGACATATTAGTGTATTAAAAATATTCAAATGTTCTGCAACGTTTGAACCTTCTTTCATTCGAACACTGTATAACTGTCTTTTCATATAAATTCTGTTGGTTAATGACTTTGTCATATAGAGTTTTTCAAGTTTTTCCCACAATCTTGAAGCTGTAGTCTCTTCAACAATATTGAAGAGAACTTCATCCGCTAGGCATAACCAGATGGTATTGAGAGCTCGGGCATCCAATTCCTCCCAGTCTGAAGTAGTCATGGCTGCGGGTTTCTTAGTTGCCCCATCCAATGCCTTGTTCAACCCTTGTTGCACAAGCAGATCCCTAACTTTCAGTTTCCAAAGAGCAAAATTGCTCTTTTCGGTGAATTTTTCCACCTCGAATTTTGCATTCGACATCTTGGCCATTTTCTAAAGTTTCAATCTTCAGTCTAGGGTTTAAAAAAATATTTCAATTGTCTCCTTCCAACAATAGGATTTCCAAGTTTTAACTCTCCCTACTTCAATTTTCTTGAAAAATGTCCACAAATTGACTTAAAACCCTACAAAAAATTTGCTGAATATTTTTCAACCCTACAAAAAAATTGTTGAATATTTTTCAAGGAAAAACCTTTGTTTTTTTCGATTCAAAGAAAAAACCTTTTAACAACTCAGAATTTATTTAACAATTGTTGAAAGGAAAAATAATACCCGGTCTTTCACGCAGCTTTGACCAGCACAGAATTCCTCAATCTCTAATACACAACAGACTCTGGACACCACATATCCGGCTATCTCTGCTCCAGCACGCAGAGGGTAGTGGCGTTCTGGTCTTCACGCAGGCCACCCTTCCTTTCTTACACGTGCTCCTCACGCAGGCAGATAACTGGCCTTACGCAGGCTCTCACACAGCCTCTGATTAGAAAAAAGAAACAGGCTTCACGCACGCAGATTCTGGTCTCGGATCTTCACAACTTCACGCAAGCTTCGGATCTTCACGCAGGCTCTGTGCCTCACGCAGGTCCTCACACAGCCTCTCAGGCAGATTCACGCCGGTTCTGGATTGCCTCTTCTTCACGTAGATTCTGGACAGTACACAGGTTCCAGTCTGCTCCTTAGCGTTCTGATAGGACTTTACACAACGCTCTGGTCTTCACACGCTCGTTGGCTCTTCAACCTCACGCTTTGATACCAATTGTTGAATGAATATGGAAATAATGAAAAAAAGAAACTAAACTCATTCAGTTATACATTGACCAAGAAAAGAAACTGAATTCAAACACATGCAAATAGAAACTCTGGATTTACGTGGTAAAACCTCGACAAAGAGTCAAGGGAACATCCACGGGGCAAGGGATTGGAATTTATTAATTCAACAATGATTCTCCACACATACATTTCATGGGCATTCACTAGTTTTATATCATCGACCTCTGTTACATAACTGACATTTCGGTATAAAACTAACTAGTTACATTTTACCCAAAATTACTAATTCGTTGTCAAACTAACAATGCAGGAGCATCCAAATAAAAAGGCGATAGCTGGGAAATATTTTTGTTCTGTTTTAATTTGTTTCATTTAAAATTAAGGCTGACTCAACGATTGTTAGTTCTTAAATTAGGCAAACAGATTAAGTTAGGATTAGTTAAAAACTGTTTGAAGAAACTGTTGAGCAACTGTTTCATAACTGAGGAACAGTTCCTCGAATTGTAAAAGAAACTGTTAATAATGTATTGAAAAGGAAACAAGAAAGAAGAGTAGAGAGTTAGCCGAATTAGAGTATGGTTGTAAGCTTACGAGCAGAATGTAAAAGAAGCCACTGGTATTAGGAGAGCAAGGCATAAAGAGAGACAGAGTCTTAATATGTATCCTTTGTTTATTTGTTATGTGCAAAGATAAATTCAAATCAATATAATTGTGTTTCGAATGATTGAATGATGAATTCACTGTGAACCAGAGCTTTTGTACCATATATATATGTGCAGGTGAATTCGGCGAACATAGAGGAGAGCGAATACACGGAGAGGAAAGAGTGAAAACGAGGCAGAGGATCATGATGGATCATTGAATCCATTCGAAGGAAGAACCAAAGAAATGCTTGAAGCATTCGTGATAAAAGAATCACAGAGTTTAAGCTCAGGAGAGAAGAATTGGACAACGGAATAGCGAAAGGAACAACTTTTGGGGAAATCCCAAAACCACAAAAGAACTGAAGAAATAGCGAAAAAAACCAAGTGAAGAGAAGGGCGAAAGAGCGAAGTATCATTGGACCGTACTCGTTGGATCCTTATGGTCAACGGCCAAGATTAAATCGCATCGGCGGAATCCTTTTGAAGTTATCGGAACCGGGCTTTGGGTAGCTGCAATGAGCGATCGTTGATTGATCGAGGACCGTTGGATCAGAACCAGATCAACAGTCGCGATCTAATCGCAAATTGGAAGTCGAAGGTGTCAAGGGACAACAGCTATAGAATTGCTTTGTTACGATGGTCGATACACCGATCACCGATGAAGTGCTGATCGGGATCAGAGGAGAGTAATGCGACATGCAATGAGCAGACCCAATAAGTTATATGGGCGTTGTTATTAATATTTGGAATCCGATATTGTGTTATCGCATATCGGATGCGATAGAGCCTGTGTTAATGAACCCTGCAGAGACCCGATTGCGATTGTGATAAAGTGTAGCCTCGATAGTTGTGCAGAGCCCGCGTTAAAAGCAGAAAAGGCATGTTTATGGCGTATTTCTATTATAAAAGATATATAATAGAAATAGCGCAAATATGAAGGATTTATGTGTAAGTCCAACATTCCATAGTTATAAAGTGGGGCTTGTTTCATATGCGGCTTAAGGATTGCGTAAGGTTAAGGGTTGTGTTATAAAGTTCTGATAACACTAATTGTTCAAGGCTGGCTATTGTAGTGAATTATTCCACGAGAATTAAGAAAAAGGCCTTAACCATTGATACACGCGGGTAGCCCTGTTTTAGGTTGCCCTACATCATTATAGAAAGTCATATTACACTTTTATGGAGTTGTCTAGAAGGAACGACCCCCCTTTCAAGGGATTTGTGCATATATGGTATCATATTCTTATTTGTGACTTAGTCTCCTTGTGTGGATGACAGGTCACTTTTATGTTGTTTCCTTAACTTAAATTTAGGGACTAAATAATGGGAAGGAGTTAGAAGCTTCATCTATAAATAAAGGTCTTTCTTTCAATTCAAGTTGTTGTCAATTGTTGGAGAGCATTCTCATAAGCCATTAACAAAAGATATTTTTTGGTATTATGGTGTCAATTCTTGGAGATTTTTTTTCTTGGTTCATCATTGAAGATATCATTGCAGATGTTCAAGAACTCTACTAGCTAGCAAGATCGAACCATTGAAGGGAAAATTTGTCACTTGGAAGGAGGACATCTAGGGTTTGTATCTCTTCCATCCTCCTTAATTGGCTTGGTAAGTGCCCAAACTCTTTTCTTGGTTAGTTTCATGCTCCCTAACGCCAGTTTTAAATATTCTTTCCAATCCATTCTTGACCTTGTCAGTGAAAGCTTTCCCTTGAGGAAAGCTTCTTGTAAGGCTTTGGTTTCCTTGACTTACATTGATTAGATAAGGGATATTTAGCCTTTAGGCTCTAGTTTCTTATTCTAATCCATAAGCATTAGATAACCAAATCTTAGAGGGGCATTCTTCTTGATCCCATAAGCCCCAAGTGGAGACAAGACATCAAGTCTAACACCCAACAACCAATCAAAAACCCTAAAAAAACAAATTGTTTTCTTTCTTGACTTGTGAAGATAAAAATACAAAAGAATCATAAAAGATAAATTCGAATAAAAATATTTATTCATTTTCTAGAGGAATATAAATGTTTATTTCATTTTCTAGACATATTTCTCCTAGGGTTTGTGCCTAACTGTTGAATTCTCACCCTCAAGGGACAAAACAGCGCCCCATATTTGTATTAAAAGATCTTAACTAAAGTTGTGGGCTAATTTAAAGCATCTACCAATTTTAAATCTTAAATCGCGGCATTAAAAAATCGAACTTTGTGAAACCCTAAAAGGTGCATTCTAACCATACTACTCTAGCTTATATTTCCTTCCTAGATTGTTTATAAAGCTTGTCTAACACAATCTAACGGTGAAATTCATCACCCAAGTGCTCAATCGTGCTTATAATCCAATTTGGAGATTTTTGGTGAAACCCCGAGGGGATTCACCACGTCTTTTTTACAAGTTTGTGTTAATTTCATGGTTATTTATCATTGTCATTGAGCTTGTAATTTTATCATTGTTGGGTTATTTTTACATGTTATATCATTGCCCTAGAAAAAGCACCCAAGATACATTGTTCTAAGTGCCTTTCGACACTCTTAGGTTGCTTTCCCTCACTCCAAATCTCATTTTCTATGTTTTTTGATCATAAATCAAATCTGGAATTTGTGTACAACAGTAAGGTTGTCATATTTCTAGCACATAATCAAGTGGTAACTCATGCATATCTTGTTTTCTTGGTGCGTGCAATCATATCTCAGTTTTGTGCACTAAAACTGTAGCATATTCTTGTATTTATTGAGTGAAATCTAAGTGTTGATTGGTATTTTCTATGAAAGCACATCTTTATTTTAGATCTGACAGTTATTAACTAGATCACAACCCCTCATTATATTGTGGTGATTCATGCTCTAATTTCTTGTTGAATACTCTTAAGGCATCTTATCACTTTGCACTAGTCTATCAAACCATATATTGAGTCATGTGTCTGTTGAAGTAAACCACATTGTGCATTACAACAATACACTTTATAAGTTTGTTTCTATAGATTGGGCTACCCCACATGCTTCAAGGAGTTGGCCTAAAGTGAAGGAGAGATTGCGCAAAGACAACAGTGGTTTATTTCTCAAGCATGCTTATCCCCATGGCACCATGGTTGGGACTTCTGTAAAGGTGCTAATTCTGATGGTAACATTTTTTGGTGCTATTGTTGGGGAGAAAGTCCATCCCCTATGTTGTTCAGTGAGTTTTCTTGTATTAATATCTTGACGAGATTATTGTTATTGCTAACCTGATTTGTCTTATTTAGCAACTCCACCAAAAGAAAATACAACAGAAAGGTACTCTACAAGAGATAATTTCCCTAAAGAAAGAATTAAGGTATATTGGGGACTGTTAGAAATCCATTAGGGTGATTTTTCTTAGACTTGATAATTACTTGTGATATTTAAATTTCTCTTTTTCTTGATTATTATGTTCTTATCATCAAGACAATTGCCAAAAACAATGAAGATCACAACAATAAAGAGATGGACATGAGCTATAGGCTCCAAGGCAAGGCAAAACCCCTCCAAGGGGAAAACCCAAAAAGAACTTATCTTCTTATAGAAACAATTCAAATGAGACTTCCAAGTCTCAAACCCAAAACAGAGACTCCATCAAGAACCAAGCCGGCCACCAATCATCCTTCTTTAAAACCAGAGAAGAGTAGAAAAACAATATTCTTCCAAAAGCAAGGCTCTTCTAGCCTTTCGGTTCCCCAAGAAGAATCTGCAACTATTACTGTAACCTTCGTACCTGAGGTATGCCCAGGAAAAACCTAGGTTTCTCACATGTATGAACTAAAGCAGGCAGATTTTACACTGCCAAACTTTTCTAGGGCTTCTTCCTTTCTTCGCTAGCTTTCTTCTTGCTTTTCTAAGACTTTCGCACTCCTTTCCAATTGCATATCGAAATCAAAGATGCATACTTGATAAGGTCAAAGTTCTTCCTTTATATAGCCTTTCCAAGAGGCTCCATTAGCCCTCTCTAGGCTAACTTCTCCTTGGTTGGCTGACTTGGTCTTGGGAGCCTTCTAGACACTTCTATATACAAAATAATTTTTTTTCCTTGATATAAATGCCCAAATGGGTCTTTTACAATATGACAAGAATTCTTTGACTTATATAAACCCTAGAAGCATTAAATGAATGCTTGACCTAGTAACAAATGATTTGAGCATGAAATCCATGCTTTACAAAAATAATCTTCGTTTGATCTTTACATTATTTTCTTTTTTCTTTTGGCAAAAAAATTACATCATAACACGAGTCAAGTAACAATTATGAAGACCGAAACTAGTTACATTCTCCAACATTTCCTCTTAACTAGGGAGGTATTCATAATTGTTCAACCAATACAAGGACAATACTCACTTTGAAAAGTTTTCATAAGAAAAGTCTAATTGGTAAGCCGTCTTTAAGCATCAGCATCATATTAACATAACCAACATTGTCAACATAGCAAGGCCTTGACTAACAAGCTCTATCTCTCCATAAGATCAGAGCAAAATGTTGGGAGGCTTTACGTGGACACACTACCTCTTAAGGCAAATACCCCATCCGAATGTTCACAAGGTATGTCCTTTTAGGACTATTGTTGTCTTGGATTCCCAATTCTCAAAGAATATTGGTCCTCTTCAACCACTCTTATCTTGGATACCCTGTCCAATCCTTAAAGAATGTTGGTCCATGAGACCACTTCCCTATCTTGGTTTCCAAATCCTTAAGGAGTACCAGTCTCAAATGCTTAACCAATCCTCCAGATCCCATTCTCTCTCCATGGCCTTCACTATATGTACGGTTGTTAGTCTTGGCCTAGTGCATGACACATGAAATACAAAATTGTCCATCATCACCACTCTCAGCCATGGATGATATACTCATTCCCCCACACATAAAGGGAATATATCTAAGCTCCCTCTCAACTAGGGAGATGTGTCCAACATCAACTACTTGTTCTTCATGGAGATATCTGCATGGCTCCCTCTTTCCTTTGCATCTCATTATATCGAGCTTGCTTCCTTCCTGGTTACCATGGAGCTATCTTCCTGTGACAGAGTTCAAGTCATCAATCTAGCACATTACTTTCATCTTATCATCATTAATGAAGGCATTATAATGAGCCTCTCCAAACTTCAAGCTTATCATAGTTTCCTCATGAAAGTGATCTCATTTGTTTGTTGAACTAGACCTTCAAGTTATCTTCTCGCACTGCTACCTCTTAATTCCAAGATGAACACATCTTGACTTCATAATTGGCAAAATCATATGTTGAGCTTGCTTGAATATTCATCACATATTCCTGCAATATTCTTCCAGGTAGAAAAACAATATCTTAACCAGATAACCAATAACAACTACTAATATTAGACTTATCTAATCATGATGACCTTCTTATGAAAGCATCAACATCCTCATGGTCCATCTCAGCGCGAATCTACCTTCATGCATTAGAGTGCATAGGATCGAACTTAATTACCAAGTTACAATTTTCTTCTAGAGATGTTGATCAATATTATCATGTTTATGCTATCTTGTAGACGAGTCCTGATCATGTTTATGCTATCTTGTAGACGAGTCCTGACCAAACTTCTTCTAGGCATCAAGCAACCACATGGAAGACTTTGCTTCCATATAATCATCTAGCCATTCTTCGAACGAGCTCACTTTTTACACTTGTTAGAGATAGATTTCTTTTCCCAAGAGATAATTTCATTATGTCTTGACCATCTACATTCCTTCATCCTTTAAGAGTATTGATTCCATAGTTGATGGAATATATACTAGTCACAATGCCTCTTTCAAGAACATCCTAAATAATGGTTCTTATAGGATCTTGATGATCCATCTTTTTGCAAAATGACTCCCTCTAATATGATGCTAGAAAATGCTTAGATGAATTATAATATGCACTATGATCCTAATCTTCTCATTCTTTGAGAGCTAGATAACTTTTCAAAGTAACTTAATCATGTAGATTTTAAGTCTTCTACAATCATATGCCTTCTTCTATGATGCCATGCTTCATAACAATAAAGACTCTTTTAGAAAATGCAACGATGCATGCTTACTCTTTTAATCACCAATGAACTTGATATCATCAATTCCTTCAAGGTCCTTACAATCCCCTCCTTCCATCATGCTTATCATCAAGTACAAGTGCTGCTTTGATTTGTTCTTTCATCCTTCTTATTTTGCTTCCTTTATGTACCCGCAACTTTCACCAACAAATACAACCAAGCAAAATATACAAAGACAAAAGCATGATGTCAATTTTGTCAATCTAGGGTTTCAATGGTTTCTTGGAGGGTGAATTCCTGGGTTTCTTAAATACAAACCCTAAATTTCTTGACCTTACCTTTGATAAGGTCTTTACTTTCAACAAAAACATCAGCCCTAAGGTTTTTTATGTCACATCCTTGGGTTTATCCAACTCAACCCTTGCTAGGGTTTACCATATAACCTAGATTCTTCTTGCAAACCCTAGATATCGAGAGCTAGGGCTTCTATGAGGGAACAAACCAATTAGGGTTAGGAATTTTCACTTAATTAGCGTTTTCTAATCCAAGTCCCATCTAGGGTTTACAATCCCTATATTTTAAAAACAATGTGAAGTCTACAAACCCTAGATTCCAAACATGCAACAAAACCGTAATGCATTACATGTCATCAATTTCTCTAGTAATCATACAAACTCTTTATTCATCTTAGGCAAGACATGCATAAAACAATTATACATACCTTATAGACAAAGACAACGTACCTTTGTCTTCCATGATTACTTGGAAGTTTCTACAAAGCCTTCTTCAAGATAGCAAACTTTTAAGGATATGTCTCTCAAAATCTTGATCTCACAATCCAAAGCATTGTAGAAGTATTTGTCACTTCCACTATTGTCACGATCTATGATGATCTTCTCAAGGTGACTAATTGTTGCTCCTCTAGAATTTTGGTTAGGGTATGCAACAGATGCTACCACAGATCTTCAAACTAGACTTCTATTACAACTCCTTGCTTCAAACGAACTTTGAATGGGATGCGACAATCCTTCCTTATTTTGCTATCTTTTAGCAAGAGGTCTGGCACCTCTATCAATTCTTTGAAAATTCAGAAATTTATACAATACCTTTGGCTTTCTTGGTTAAGACTTTTAGCAGTCACTAAATGCTTTTATAATAGGCCTAAAATGCTTCTAATTATTGCAGTCTAGATTCCTATACAAGGTGTTTTCCTTCGCTAGCTAGAATGGATGCTACTAGTCCACAAAGCTTGTAATTACAAGCACTATTCTTTCTTGTACATATGCACGGGACTCTTGACCTATAATGGTTTTCTCTATGTGCACTTTGGACCTCTTGAAAGATTATGTGTTTCCCTGAAGTGTGTTTATCTAGCCCTTCTAGACACCTCAGAAACTTTGGATCCCAAGCCTAGGACCGTGGCCTTATTTCAGAGGTCTGGTCTTGTTGTGATCTGCACAAAAGAAGCCCATAAAATATCTCTTCTAATTCAGCTCTTGATCTACCTATCTTTTCCTTTAAGACTAATGCAAACAATTATTTTTCCTTTATTGTGATCACTTCATAAATGTGTAAATCTTCGCGCAGTTAGTGATCTTCAAGCTGCCAGTGATCTTCAACATTAAGGTGATTTCTCTTAGACTTGAAAATTACTTGTGATATTTAGATTTCTTCTTTTTCTTGATTATTATGTTCTTCTCATCAAAACAATTGCCAAAAATAATGAAGATCACAACAATAAAGAGACGGACACAAGATATAGGGTCCAAGCCAGTGCAAAACCCCTCCAAGGGGAAAACCCAAAAAGAACTTCTCTATAGAGACAATTCAAATGAGACTTCCAGGACTCAAACAGAAAATGGAGACTCCACCAAGAACCAAGTTGGCCACCAATCATCCTTCTTCAAAACAAAACAAGAGCAACAAAACAATATTCTTCCAAAAGAAAGGCTCTTCTAGCCTTTCAATTCCCCAAGAAGAATCTGCAACTATTATTGCAACCTCCATACCTGAGGTATGCCTAGAAACCCTAGGTTTCTCGCACGTGTGAACTAAAGCAGGCATATTTTATACCTCTAAACTTTTCTATGGCTTCTTCCTTTCTTCGCTAGATTTCTCCTTGCTTTTCTAAGACCTTCGCACTCCTTTCCAATTGAAGATCGAAATCAAAGATGTGTATTTGATAAGGTCAAAGTTCTTCCTTTATATAGCCTTTCCAAGAGGCTCCATTAGCCCTCTCTAGGCCGACTTCTCCTTGGTTAGTCGACTTAGTCGTGGGAGCCTTCTAGACACTTCTATATACAAAATATTTTTTCTTTCCTTGATACAAATGCCCGAATGGGTCTTTTATTATATGACAAGGACTCTTTGACTTATGTAAACCCTAAAAGCATTAAATGAATGCTTGACCTAGTAACAAATGACTTGAGCGTGAAATCCATGCTTTATAAAAATAATCTTCGTTTGATCTTTACATCATTTTCTTTCTTCTTTTGACAAATAAATTACATCATAACATAAGTCAAGTGACAATGATGAAGACTGAAACTAGTTACATTCTCCAACGGACTCCACATCTTTGGTATTTATATGATTGGTAAGGAATTCTTTGATCTTAAGAAATCAACATCCCATATGTTTAAGGTATGGCTTTTAACAAGAAATAATCTTATGCTTATGTATTTGTTCCCCTTGATTTATCATATCTTTCAAGATATCCATATTTACTCTCTATTGATGTGTTCACTGATGACCCAAAGCTTGACGCAAATCCTTGGTTAGCTTCAAGTTATTTTGAATCTTTTATGAACCATGTGGTAGATGCTTACATTTTCTATGATAACATATTGATGAAAAGAATTGCATACTTATTCCAAGGAGAATACGCATGGCAAATGGTATTGTGATTTCAAGCCTAAAGAGATCAAAACATTCCCATTGATTTTCTATGTAGCATCAAAAGGTATTCGCACAGGCCTAAGTCAGCCTAGAAAAATTATGAAAAATTAAATTATAAATTTGATTTTTGAGTGTCAAGTTGGCTCAGGAGGGTGAAGTGACCCTTGGGTTATCACACCCATTAGACTAGTATAACTAGATAATGTGATGCCTCATTTTGTTAAGAAAGAAAGAACAATTCTTCTTCTCTCTTTATCATTTATGTTTTACTTCATCAGGTTGCACGTGTGGGAGATAGGACAAAATTTGACCAGCAAGTTGATCTCTGTTTTTTCTGGACCGAGTTTGACCTAATTGACTAGGCCTTGACCAATGTTGTTTGATTATAGAACAGGTCATATTTGACCATAGGAGTTGATTGCAAGGTTGACCACAAGTTTGTGTTGATCGTTGGAGTTGACCACAAAGCCGAATTTGACTAGGGAAAAAGTTTGACCAAATTTGATGTTTTGGCTAGTTTGACCAAAATTGACTAGTTGATTTGACTAGGTTTGATTGGTATTTTGACTTGGATATTGGCACAATTTTTAGACAAATTGTTCATTTGTAAACTTTATTGAAGAATAATCTCTCCTAAGAAAAGTTGTTGGGTTTTCTCCCAAGATTGGGAGATCAAAACATTCCCATTGATTTTTTGTGTAGCATCATAAGGTATTCCCACAGGCCTAAGTCAACCTAGAAAAATTAAATTATAAATTGGATTTTTGAGTGTCAAGTTGGCTCAAGAGGGCAAAGTGACCCTTGGGTTATCACACCCATTAGACTAGTAGAAATAGATAATGTGATGCCTAATTTTGTTAAGAAAGAAAGAACAATTCTTCTTCTCTCTTTATCATTTATGTTTTACTTCTTGAGGTCGCATGTGTGGGAGATAGGACAAAATTTGACTAGCAAGTTGATCTATGTTTTTTCTGGACCGAGTTTGACCTTTGTTTTGACCTAATTGACTAGGCCTTGACCAAAGTTGTTTGACTGTAGAACATATCAGATTTGACCATAGGAGTTGACCACAATGTTGACCATAGGTTTGTGTTGATTGTGGGAGTTGACCGCAAAGCTGAATTTGACCAGGGCAAAAGTTTGACCAAATTTGATGTTTTGGTTGGTTTGACCAAAATTGAGTAGTTGATTTGACTAGGTTTGATTGGTATTTTGACTTGGATATTGGCACAAATTTCTAAACAAATTGTCCATTTGTAAACTTTGTTGAAGAATAATCTCTCCTAAGAAACGTTGTTGGGTTTTCTCCCAAGATTGGGTTTACTACGGTAAAATTTGTTGTCTCTATTGTGCATGGTTGTCTTGTTATGATCTTTACTGTTTCCATTCCATTTATTGTTGAGATTTTCTGAAGTATAATTATTCAATGATAGTATTGGAATAAATATTGGTTGGGAATCATTAGTATATAATTATCTAGCAGAAAATAAAAATAAAAATAAAAATAAAAAAATGTTGTAGAAAATTCAACATGGTATCAAAGCTTTGTTGAAAGAACAACCATTGAAGTCAAACTAAGAGACAAGTATTCAACTACTTGACTAGATTTTATATCTCTTTCCAAATGGTGCCAAGTCTCAAAATGGAAGACCAGTTGAATAGTATTATCGACTTTCAGAAGGAAGTTATTCCAGAGCCAAAGGGAGCTGAGGAGAAAATTCTTGTTTTCACTCTTTCAAATTCCATTACAGATAGTCAGATTTGGTTGGTGGACAGTGATGGTTCTAGACACATGACAGGTTTTCAAGATTTTCTCACCGATCTAACTGAGAGGGATTCAGCATGGGAAGTGGAAATTGCAAACAATGCCAAGTATGCTGCAAAAGGAGTTGGGGCAACTTCAGTTCAACTAGAGTCCTTAAATTTTATACATATTAGTGTTGTATTATTTGTAACAGGTTTGAAGAAGAAACTACTTTCTATTACAAAGTTGGAGAATAAATGCTACAAAGTTGCCAATGTAGATGGTCAGGTTCTTGTATGGCCCAAGGGCTCGAGCATAGACTCAATAGGAATAATTCGTATTCAAGAGAAGGATTGTACAAATTATTAGGACAACTAGCCCAGGCATTGGTGCCCATGGAGAAGAAGAAGAAGGATATGTCAAAGGTTAAGTGCTTCATTTGTCATGATTTTGGACACCATGTCTCCCAGTGTCCTACAAAGAAAATGAAGAGAAAGCAACATGCATCAACAGTCAATGTTGATGATGATGACAATGAGCATTCACCTCAGAAGAAGTCACAGATTTGTCAAAAAGAGAGATCACAATCCAAAGCAGTTCCATGGCCTCTTGAATGAAATTTGTTGAAAGGAAGAATAGGTACATTATGGAGACTGCTAATGCAATGATTAATGCAGTAGATGGCAGCATTGAGAAGTACAAAGCAAGGTTTGTGGCAAGAGGATTCTCCCAAAAAGAGGGAGTGGACTCCAAGGAGATTTTTTTTACTCAAGTTGCCAGATGGTCAACGTTCAAAGAAGGCAATTGTACATATTGTTAGGACCTCCGAAATCACACCAAATGATCGAAAAAGCTTTCAATTCTGAGGGAGCAGATAGTTGGGCAAAATGGAAAGAGCAACCTACTAAGAGGATGTCACGAATTGAGAATTTCAGATGCTCAGAGACAAAAAGTCTCTAGGAGTTGTATGCCTTCTATGAAGGGGACCATGTCAAACAAAAGAGTATCCTTTAGTAATAGAGGGAGCAACAGTGACAGAAGGACTTGCTTATGTGACAAAGGGAGCAGCCTAGATTACCACAAATGAATCTGCTTCAATTTCAAAGGGAATTTGCCTTGGAGTTTGAGATGAAGGATCTTGGCCTAATGCATTATTTCTTGGGACTAGAGGTGTGGTAGAGACTGTTAACCACTCCGTGTCAACTATCCTATAGAAATGTACTTTTTCGCGAAGAGATTCCATCATGTCTGAGCACTCAGATCATCCTAGATTCATCGATCATCAGTCAACAATTTGTCAAAGTTGTAAAACCATTCTGCAAGTTTATAATGTAAATGATCCTAGTAAGACCATCTATGTATGTAACGGCCTAGGTAATCCTACTTTTTTGGTGATGATTTCTATTTTAGGAGGTTTTTCGTCTCACCGATTCATGTATGTTTCTAAACACAAATGATTGGCAAAATTTTTCCCTCCAATCTCACTCTAAAGCTAAGGTGGATTTTGTCGTCAAAATCATAGGTAAGTCCTAGTGTTCTCGTCGAGTCACTATAAAAGTAATTTGGGAGTAATTTAAGTTAATTGATTAAATTACTTTATTACAAAGTACTTAGTCTACTAGATCATATTGAGTCGTAGAATGGGGTTTTATAAATGAAGGTCCATAATGAACGGGTGTTTTCCCCCTTCATGTATTAAATTGTAATATCTTGATGTAAAAAATATTTAGTGCATGATCTCTCATATTTAGACACCATGGCTAAATTATTTGAGGGCTGGAAAAATTATTAATCCCCTCACAAGTCAATTAATTAAATTTTTTGGCAAAAACTAAATTAAAAAAACCAAAACCAGAAATTTAATTAATTATAAGTCCTAGGAAAAATTGATTCTCCAAATTAAAAAAATCATGGGTTCTAGAAGAATTAATTTTTGGAAGTCTCTGGTCAAGAGAACATTGAAAATTTCAAGAGATTTTGAACCGTTGGGCCTTGCTAGTTAAGTGAAAGTCAATATATTAATCAACTCAAAATTAAGGGTCCTTGCTAGTTAAGTCAGTCAATATATTAATCAACTCAAAATAATTAATTTTGAATTGATTAAAATTCAGTTAAATGAAAAATTCGAATATCCTCAAAATAAAATAATTTTGACGGAGGAGATTAAAAGATAATTAAATATTTTTCAACGGTCAAGATTATTCTGATGGGGATCAAACCAACTAGCCATAGTAGAATTGATCTATAAATTAGAGGTCATTTGTCATTCAAAAGGATTCGATCATTGAATCATGTACTACCTTTTGAAACTCTCGTAAATTTTTCTCTGAAATAATACAACGCAAAGTCCTTGGTTTTATTTGATAATTGTTCTTCTTCAATGTTTTATGTTAATATTGTTCTTAATATTATGTTGATTGTATTTGATAATTTGTTGGTTAATAGCTTTTGTAGAATAACCTATTGCACAGATATCTTTAATAGGTTATTGGATTTATAGTAGCAGTATAATTTAATTTGATTAACAGGTCCCTTTAATTTTTGAAAATTTAATCGCTATTTTATATCTCTATTGATTTAACAGCGTAAATTCTAAGTGTGCAAAAATCATTCATATTCAGAAACTAGGCATTTGGAGAAGTCCTCGGTTGGACCAATTGACTTCTGAGACATAAGATCTGGAATCTTCCATAAGATTATCTAATGAATTTCTTCTTGCTGGGATTTTCTGAGTTATTATCTAAATTTTAAAAAAAATTATCTTTAATAAATTATGTTAAATAATTAGATCTGGCTAAAAAGAGCTTCTTTCTACTGATCTAAAAGCAATGTTAGACTCATACGCTTCAGATCCAATAAATTTATGCATTATTTGTGTAAATCTAGTAATTTTGTAATTTTTTTTAATTGTAAATATTTATTTAAGTTCTAATTTTGTAATTTAAATTTTTTGATTGAATCTAATTTTTAGTATTTCACTTTTAAAGTTCCTTTTTTTTATGCCCATTAAAAATTTGAAATTAGTTTCTCTAATTTGTCTCCATATATACTAAACTTGTATTTTGTATTTTATTTATCATTGTGTAAATATTTTCACTAGCTCTTTGCATTTTAAAATTTCTCCCTATATAATTTTTGGGGTTTTTTTATTTCATTTTATTTTAATCTGTTAAATATAATATTTGTAAATGTTTTAAATATTTCTTTTAAATCTTGTGAATAACATTATTTGAAAATGTATTGTTTTATTTTTAACTTTGTAAATATATTTATTTAACCTTTATCTCTATGACTCTATCTATTCCGGTTTCTTTGTGACTTCCACAGGTTTAGAAAAAGCAAGGGCGTAGGGTTTGAAATATTTCTTTGTGACCTCCGCAGGTTTAAAGAAAGCAAGGGCTTAGGGTTTGAAATATTTCGTTTGACAAGTCCTTTTTCCGGGATTAATTTTTAGCTTTCTAGCCCAAAAAGAACCTTCTAACTCAGCCGCAGGCTTGAATGGCTCTCGCTAACCTAATCGCAGCCTTAAAAGCCCTAGATACTCCTGCTGCAACTGGAAGGCCACCTTCTGCTGTGGACCAATTTTTTTTTTTTTTTAAGGTTAATTCATCTCAGCTACAGAGGCTTTAGAGTGCATATTTTTATTTTCAATTTTTCTCTATTTCTAAACCTCATTTTGCAGGTGGTTTGAGCCATTTTTCTCCATCAATTCTCGAGGAGGAATTTGTCATTTGTTGTCTCCGGTTTATTTCAAAATATTCTGAGTAGGCTGCATTAATTTTGGGGGAATTTTACAGGCTTTGTGAGGGTTTATCGATCCTTTTGGGGCATAGAATTATTGTGTTAACCTTTATCTCCCCAGCAGGGCCGAGAATCCCTCCTTGAAAGGTCTGATCACTCCCCATATCAGTTTCTGGGTTAATGGATCTCTGGTTGCAGGATGGTGTGCAATATTGGAATGGTTACAACATTGTTTTGAAGCTTAAACGTTGCTCTTTGGGATTGCAGCTTATCAATTATTGAAGGAGGGTTGCAAGGCTGTATAGCCTGATTTCTCCTCCACTGTCACTTTTTTTGCAGACTGTCATGACACATCGGATCTGAAGCATTCATTGCAGACCCTAATCATAGAAATAACACACAAAAATAAAGCCTTAAAACACCTAAAAGCATCACATAATAATCATAAAAGCAATTATAAGTGTTTTTGGCTCTCATCTCATGCATCTTTCGTGATAAATCTTGTCATTTGGTGACTGTTATTGCTACTACAATTGACTGATCTCAACTTGCAGAAATCTAATCTAGCTTGACAGCGACCTTACAGTGCCATCTTTCAGATCTGAGACACTCTTCCTAATTAGTTCTTGTGTATTAGCTTTTTCTTTTTGCATCTTTTGTGACTAATCTTGAGCTGCAGTGACATGATATATATCATCAGAAGTTACAGCAGTTTGATCTCTTGTTGTCAGTGATATTTTGAGGTCTGGTTATATTGTCTTACTCTGGGGCTAATCTCTGCCACGATTGCAGGTGTAATGTGAGGATTTTGAATGGTTTTGACACCTTTTTGTGGCTCAAACATTGTAATTTTAAGCCTCACCTTGACATAATACACTTGAGGCTAGGTTGCGGACTCAAATCCTTTCTATTTGTGGCCCATTTACTCACTGTTAAATACTTCATATCTCAAGATATTGTGGTAGACACTATATATAAGAAGAATATTAATAATAAGGTCTAAGAAACACTCTATGCAACCATAACTGTATTGGGTTTTGGTTTTATACATTTTTGGTGACTAAATCTTGTTATAAGGTGATTGATCTAATTTTTGCAGTCACTGATGTCATCATATTATGAACTGATATCATTGATATAGTTGACTGCTCTCAACTCGCAGAGGTCTGATTTAAGGTTGCAGTGGTATTTCTAAGGTCCATCAGAAGTATTGTTGGCATCTATATTGATTTAATTGTATTTTATGGTTAATGTTGAGGTCTTGTGGACTATTATACACTGAATAAGCTACAGCCAGCCTATCTCTTTGATTGACAGTGGCTTCTTGAAGGTTTGGGCATCTTTAGCAAAGCTAATTGTTAGCATAAGGACAGCATATCGATAGAGGATTGAAATGTCTATTGTTTCAGAATTTGGTTGACGATAGCCTCTGCATTTCTTACTAACTCTTATCTTCTTTTTTCGCATCTCATTGTGCATATCACAGTTACATCATTGGTCTCTAGTTGCATTTCATTTGTGTAAGTACTTCTTGCAAATTGCATTGCCTAGTTGCTTTTAATCATTTAACTTCACTGTTAATAATATCATCAAAATGCTTATGGTGGTAATCTATTAGTCTTTAAAGATTTCTCGTCCTAATTACCAAATCTAATAAGTGAAGGAGTAAGTTTAATAAGCTCATATAAGTGATTTGGAAGAATTGCAATAGTTGTTTCATTGAGTAATATTAAAGTGCTTGACATAGTAGTTTTAAGTGGTCTTATCTAGTAGTCTTAAGTGAGCACTCTCTATCTAGTAGTCTCATTGAAGCAAATTCTAACTTTCTCATCATCCTTGCAGCATTGCTTACTTGGTAGTTTGAGATATCATATATTGTTATGCAAGCACTTTTAAATTTCTTTGAGCATTGTATCAAGGCATTGGTCTCTTATTGTTTCATTTTAAGTGACATAGTGATCTAAGTGAAGTTATTTATCACACATTCTTCACTTTAATAACGCAACTTGCCTTTTAATCTTAATTCAAGCTACTAAGATAACAATTGTCTTGCTATCATATCTCCTAAAATTTCTTGTTCCAACAAGTTTCCCTTTTTCATCTACCCTTAAGGACAACCTTGGGAGACAACTTAAACAGAGAGATTGGGGATCATGGTAATAGCCCCCAATCTGAGTCGTTGTAGTGATGTCTAGACATTCTCTACGACAAGGAATGGTTATGCAACAAGGAGGAAGCTCAAGGCAGCAAATATGGAGGCTGCAGAGAAAAAGCTTAAAGAAACCAAAGGTTGCCCCCCAAAAATTTAAATATATTTAAAAAAATTTGCCCAAAAATCAGTATCCGAACTGATATAATTCTGCTCTAAATGGCTCTTAGAATTCACTATGAAAACCTCAGATTTGAATGTTCAACTAAATGATTTTGTTGTTTAACCCTTGCACACAAAACTTTGACGCTAGATCTTGCCCTCCAAAGCCTAGATCTGCCTTAAAAAAACCAAAAAATTCTTTAACAATCTTCAGATTTGTGCCTGCACAAAGCAAAAATAAAACCTGGGATCCAAAGGTTGCCCCCCAAAAATTTAAATTTTATCTAAAAAAAACTGCCCAAAAATCATTATCCGAACTGATATAATTCTGTTCTAAATTGCTCTTAGAATTCACTATGAAAACCTCAGATTTGAATGTTCAACTAAATGATTTTGTTGTTTAATCCTTGCACACAAAACTTTGAGGCTAGATCTTGCTCTCCAAAGCCTAGATCTGCCTCAAAAAAACCAAAAAATTCTTTAACAATTTTCAGATCTGTGCCTGCATAAAGCAAAAATAAACCCTGAGATCCCACATATATACAAAAATTAAATTGAAACACAAAACTCAAATGTTAGAAATTTGAAAAATAAATGTTACGTCTATACAAATCAATTACAGATCTATCAGATTTTAAGAGTATGAATCCAATTCCGTTCTCAGATCTGTAGATTTCAGGCTCTTGCTAGTTAGATCTAACTATTTAGCACAATTTATTAAAGATAAAAAATAAAAATAAAAATTAGATACTAGCCCAGAAAATCACGCAAGAAGAAATTTGTTAGATAATCTTAAGATTTTAATCAGGAAAGCTCTCCAGATCTTATGTCTCGGGAGTCAGCAGGTCCAACCAACTTTCCAAAACACCCGATTTCATAATACGAATGATTTCTGCACACTTGAATTTAAGTTGTTAAATCAATAAATATAAAATAGCGATTAAATTTTCAAATATTAGATATACCTGCTAATCAAATTAAATTAGAATGTTAGTTTAAACCCAATAAGCTATGCAAGATACCTATGCAATAGGTTATTTTACAAAAGTTATTAACCAACAACTTATCAAATAAGATCAACAGAGTATTAAGAACAATATTATAAAACACCGTAGAGGAACATTGCCATCAAATAAATCCTCAAAGATTTTGCATTGTATTATTCAAAAAAAAAATATAAGAAAGTTTCAAAAGCTAGTACACGATTCAATGATCGAATCATTTTGAATGACAAATGACTTCTAATTAATTCTCCAATGGCTAATTGGCTTGATCTCTGTCAAAGTAATCTAGACTCTTGAAAAAAAATTAATTATCTTTTAATTTCTTCTGTCAAAAATTATTTTATTTTTGAGGAAATTCGAATTTTTCATTTAATTGAATTTTAATCAACTCAAAATTAATTATTTTGAGTTGATTTCCTCAAAAAATAAATGTAAAAAACTTAAGTTTTGAATTTAATTAATTTTAAGTCTTAGGAAAAATTAATTCTCAAAATTAAAAGATTTGTGGGTTCTAGAATAATTAATTTTTGGAGGCTCCCAACTAAGAGAATATTGAAAATTTCACGAGATTTTTGACTATTGGGTCTTAGTAGTTAAGTCAAAGTCATTTTTTTTATAGAAACAACTCAAAATAATTAATTTTGACTTTAATTCAATTAAATAAAAAATTTGAATTTCTTCAAAAATAAAATAATTTCAACAGAGGAAATTAAAAGATAATTAGATCTTTTTCAATGGATGAGATTAAAAGATAATTAAGTCTTTTTCAACGGTTGATATTATTTTGACAATGATCAAACTAACTAACCCTTGAAGAATTAATCTATAAATTAGAGGTCATTTATCATTAAAAAAAACTCAATCATTGAATTGTGTACTAGCTTTTGAAGCTCTTTTGTAATTTTTTTCTAGAATAATACAACGCAAAGTCTTTGAAATTTTATTTGATGGCAATGTTCTTCTCAATTGTTTTATAGTAATATTGTTCTTAATATTCTGTTAATCTTATTTGATAAGTTACTGGTTAATAGCTTTCGTAAAATAACTTATTGCACAGGTATCTTGTATAGGTTATTGGGTTTAGAGAAGCATTATAATTTAATTTGATTAGCATGTATCTCTAATCTTTGAAAATTTAATAGTTGTTTTATATATCTATTGACTTAACAACTTAAATTCTAAGTGTGCAGAAATCATTCGTATTCAAAAATTGGACGTTTGGAGAAGTCCTCGGTTGAACCAATCAACTCCCAAGACATAAGATCTTTAGATTCTTCCTCCTTAAAATCTTAAGATTATCTAATAAATTTCTTCTTGCAGAGATTTTCTAGGCTAGTACCTAAATTAAAAAATATATATATCTTTAATAAATTGTGCTAAATAGTTAGATTTAGCTAGCAAGAGTCTAAAATCTATAGATCTGGGAGCGGATTCAGATTCATACTTCTTAGATCTGATAGATCTGTAATTTCTTTATATAGGTCTCACATTTATTTTTAGAATTTCTAACATTTCAGTTTTGAGTTTCAATTCAACTTTTGTATATATGTGGGATCTAGATTTTTATTTTTGCTTTGTGCAAGCGTAGATCTGAAAATTGTCAAATAAATTTTGGGATTTTTGAAGCAGATCTAGGCCATGGAGGGCAAGATCTAGCCTCAAACTTTTGTGTGCAAGGAGTAAACAATGAAATCATTCATTTGAAGATTCAGATCTAAGGTTTTCATTGTGAATTTTGAGAGCAATTTAGAGCGGAATTATATGAGTTCAGAAATTGATTTTTGGGCAAATTTTTTTTAAATAAAATTTAATTTTTTTTGTGACAGCCCTTGGCTTCTTCAAGCTTTTTCTTTGCGGCCTCCATATCTGTTGGCTTGAGCTTCCTCCTTGTTGCATAACATTTCCTTCTTCCCTGCCATCTCCTTATCCCTCACGTTGTCCCTCCTTTTTCAACAGCCTCCCTCTCTACCTGCGTTAAACATCCTCTCGACCTTCTCCTCTACTCACGACTCCCTCTTGTTTCCCTAACCCTACAACCCTTTCTTCCATGTCCCTTATCCCTTCGCGTCAGCTCCTCTTCCTCCTTTTCCTAGCACACAGCTCCAACTCTCTTCTCCTCGACACCCTTACCTGACAACCTAACCCTCCTAGTCGTGGCCCATCTCTCCTTCCTTCCTCTTGTGGCTCTTCGTTGCTCTCTCCTCTTCAACTCGCGTCCCTCATTTCTTTGTGTGAGCTCCTCTCGACCTGTGTCCATCGATTATCCCTCATATTGTCTTAACCAATACTTTGATTTAATTTTTTAAAAGTGGCCTTTGGCCCTTTAAAAAATTAAATTTTTATTTTTCCACATTAAAAAAAAATCATCTATCATATTGGCCCTCTGAAAAAATTAATAACCATTATCACATTAAACTTCAAATAATTTAATAAAAGTGTAACACAAATTTTAAGAATAAGTTATTTTTTCGAGTTTTCTTTGTGATAAGGTTTTTGAGGCCTTTAATCTTTAAAAAATTTGTGGGGAAAAAAGTTAAAAATTTTATATAGTCAAGGCAATATTTTTTTTAAATTTCTTTTAGTTTGACTATAGGAGAAAAGATATTTTCCTGGACTTGAGACATTAAAAAATTAATAATTTCCAGAATTATTTGAAGAGGTGTTTGCAAACTAAATTGGCATTAATTAGTATCTAAATTTCACCGTTATCCTAAATATTAAATCATTGAAATTTAAGTGCTTAGGCTGTCATTATTTGCATGCTTCAATTAAGTTTTGTGATTATTGATCTTTGGTTTTAATGCTTGATATCTATTGGGATCATTCATTGTTTAAAAGGGAAATTAACACTAAGTTTGGATCTATTTACTTGAATTATTGGAAATTTCTTGAATAATTAGTTTTGAGAATTTTTCAAGTAATTGTGATCAACATTTTTATTGAGTACACCATTGTGGACTTGTGGAAAATTGTATGTCTTTTTCTTAAAATTGATTATTTTGAGCATCTGCATAATTGAGATTTTTCATTAAATTTTCACTTAGGTACTTAGCATTTAACTTAGAATAAATCATAATCTAAGTGCTTTGAGTCTTTAACATCTCGCTTCACTAAAACATCTTCTGATCATCCTTTCATTCTGCATTCTAAGTTAATCTTGTACTTAATAATCAATCTCCAAACATAAGCTAGGTTGTAAGAAAGATAGGAACAACTTTGTGTCTTATCTTGGGAAGTGTAGTATTTTTAATGTCTAAAACAGTGACCTTGCAGTCGTCACAGTCACAGCTTCTGCGGTGCAGGAGGCACTGGTGCGTTAGATTTCAAGGAGAGGGATCGTTAATCACACTCTCATGCGCTTCACCTTGACTTCTCTTTACCATTCGCTATCAAGTTTAGGCTCAACATAGAGAAAGATCAAAGGGCATACTTAGAATAAGCATATAATTAAAATTAACCAAGATCCTGCATTTCACATTAGTTTTAGGAACTGCATGTCATATAGGTTAGTAATTCATCCAAGCAGCAGTTATCCATCCAGTACTTGTCCTAAATTTACTCAGCAAGATAATTGACTCCTTAAGGCACTGGTATCAATCGTTTAATCTTATCCTTTAAAATCTTGCTTAATCTAAAACGAGTATTTGGTCGCTTAACTGTGTCTCCCAGATTGGTTGGTTCCCAACTAGTCCTTCTTCCATCCCTTTCCATAAAGTCTACCCTCCTTAGTCTGTTGTTGGGAGACAACTTAAACAGAGAGATTGGGGATCAGGGTGACAACCCCCCATCTGAGCCGTTGTCGCGGTGTCTAAACATTTTGTGTGACAACAGAGACCAAATCAGATCTTCCTCACACAGGGGAAGTACTTTGTCCATATTTTGAAGAAATTTTGTATAATGAACTACAAGTCCATGGCTACATCTATGGTGACCAGTTTGAAAAAGTTGAGCGATTCTGCTTCAGATTCATATTTGGTGGATCCCATGATGTACATGCAGTTGATTGGATCCTCAATGTACCTAGTTAACACCAATTTGGATATTTCCTTTGTAGTGAACACCCTAAGCCAATATATGGTTTAGTCGAGGTACATACATTAGGTTGCAACAAAGCATGTGTTGAGGTACTTGTGTGGTACAGTTGGATATGGTTTGAGATATATCTCAGGTGGTGAAGTGAGGTTGCAGTGATATACTGATTTAGATTGGGCCAAGAGTGCAAAGGTGTAATGTCCCCAATTTTTAGATAACCTTGCGATGAGATTACAAGAGATTTCAAGAGCTTATGTCAACCAAGTCACAACAGTTGGATTGCATTATTGGGGGGCTCGGAGGGATTTGAGAAGTTTTGTGGGGTCTGATTAAGTTCACTTGCCATTTTTCATCAACATGATCAATGCCACACAGTTCGATCTTGATTTTGCTACATTTCGACGATTTTCGTAAAACAAAGTTTTTTAATAGGCATTTTTAATTAATTATGCTTAAGGTGTTATTTCGAGTTGATTACTTAGAGAAACACCTTAGTTTGATAGCTCATTAGAATCAAGATGAAAATATCTACAAGAGAGGATGATGTAAAGGGGTTTTGGGAGGTCGACGTGATCATGGTGGCAATTTGAGCATTTTCTAGAGATAGAAGTGACTTTAATTAATAATAAAAAGTCACTAATTAAATAAGAGAGAGTTTTTATCTAATGGGTAAATAAAAAGGGGCAAAAGCCGCATGAAGGAAAGGAGGAAAATATATTAAGTGGCTTAGTAATAAAATAATAATAGGAGACTTCTAGAAGTTGGAGAAGATCTGACAAAAGCTTATAAAAGAGAAAAAAGACCATTTCTCAAGAATTCTATTCTGATAATTAAAACTTGTCATTGGTTTGGAGCTCAAGCAAGTTTCATCTTGAGGGTTTTAGGCAAGACTCTCAAACTAGTTTCGGTGGACACTCATTGCCACCCTAGCTAGTATTTAGTCAATTTCGATGGTCATCCATAGCCACCCTTGTTGGCTTATTGAGGAAGTCATTCAGACTTTCCTATTGTGCTTATTTGCAGATTATCTACCAAAGATTAAGTGGTTTTGCTTCATAATTAGATTTGGTGGATCCCATGATGTACACGTAATTGATTTTTTAATAGGCATATTTTAATTAATTATGCTTAAGGTGTTATTTCGGGTTGATTACTTAAAGAAACACCTTAGTTTGATAGCTCATTAGAATCAGGATGAAAATATCTATGAGAATGATATAAAGGGGTTTTGGGAGGTCAGCGTGATCATGGTGGCAATTTGAGCATTTTCTTGAGATAGAAGTGACTTTAATTAATAATAAAAAGTCACTAATTAAATAAAAGGAGAGAGTTTTTATCTAATGGGTAAATAAAAAGGGGCAAAAGCCACATGAAGGAAAGGAGGAAAATACATTAAGTGGCTTAATAATAAAATAATAAAAGGAGACTTCTAGAAGTTGGAGAAGATCTGACAAAAGCTTATAAAAGAGAAATAGGACCATTGCTCAAGCATTCTATTTTGATAATTATTTCTTGTCATTCATTTGGAGCTCAAGCAAGTTTCATCTTGAGGGTTTTATGCAAGACTCTCAAACTAGTTTCGATGGACACTCATTGCCACCCTAGCTAGTATTTAATCAATTTTGGTGGTCATCCATAGCCACCCTCGTTGGCTTATTGAGGAAGTCATTCAGAATTTCCTATTGTGCTTATTTGCAGGTGATCTACTGAAGATTGAGTGGTTCTGTTTCAGATTTAGATTTGGTGGATCCCATGATATACACGTAGTTGATTTTTTAATAGGCATATTTTAATTAATTATGCTTAATGTCTTCTTTCAAGTTGATTACTTAGAGAAACACCTTAGTTTGATAGCTCATTAGAATCAAGATGAAAATATCTACAACAGAGGATGATATAAAGGGGTTTTGGGAGGTCAACATGATCATGGTGGCAATTTGAGCATTTTTTTGAGATAAAAGTGACTTTAATTAATAATAAAAGGTCATTATTTAAATAAAACGAGAGAGAGTTTTTATCTAATAGGTAAATAAAAAGGGGAAAAAGCCACATGAAGGAAATGAGGAAAATACATTAAGTGGCTTAACAATAAAATAAGAAAAGGAGACTTCTAGAAGTTGGAGAAGATCTAACAAAAGCTTACAAAAGAGAAATAAGACCATTTCTCAAGCATTCTATTCTGATAATTATTTCTTGTAATTGTTTTGGAGCTTGTTGACCACTCCATGTCAACTATCCCATAGCTATACATCTTTTCACACATGGATTTTCATAATGTCCAAGCACTCAGATGATCCACAAATTCATCATTATCAGTTATATGTACACTGAAGTTTTGTAAACTCATTCTGCATTTTGTAATGTAAATGATCCTAGTAAGTCAAATGTATGTAACAACCTAGGTAAATTTATTTTTCTGATGATGATTTCTATCCTAGGAGGTTTTTAGTCTCACCAATTCATGTGTTTCTAAACGCGGATGATCAGCAGAGTTTTTTCCTCCAGCCTCACCCCAAAGCTAGGATGGATTTTATTGTTGGGATTTTAAATGAGTCCTAGTGTTATTTATTGAGTCTCTGTAAAATTGATTTGGAAATAATTATAACTATTTGGTTAAATTATCTTATTACAAGTCACTTAGTCTACTAGATCATATTTTGTGTCGCATAAATGAGTAATTATTGAGGGTCTATAACGAACAAGTGTTCTCCCTTTATGAGTTAAAAATGTAATATCTCATATGAAAAATATTTAATGCATGGTCTCTGATAGTTACATACCATGGCTAAATATTAGAGGGTTGGAAAAATTAATAATTCCCTCATGAGTCAATTAATTAAAATTTCTGACTAAAATAAATTAAAATCCTAAAGTCGGAAATTTAATTAATTTAGGTCCTAAAGAAACTTAAATTCTCCAAAATTTAAAATTCATGGGTTTTAAATTTTTTAATTTTTGGAGGTCCCCTTCGTGGGTTTTAAAGTTTTTAATTTTTAGAGGTCCCCGACCAAGGGAATTTTAAAAATTTCAAGATATTTTGAAGTTTGAACCCTTGGGCCATAGTAGTTAAGTCAAAGTCAACATTTTGCGATAATTAACTCAAAATAATCATTTTTTAGTTAATTAAAAGTGAAATTCGAATTTCCTCAAAAAGTAACTTTATTTCAACGATGATGATTAAAATATCATTTGATCTTCATCAACGGTTGAGATTGCTTTGACAGAGGATCAAGCCAACTAGCCATTGGAGAATTTTCTTATAAATGAGAGGCCTCTCTCCATTATTTGCATCCAATTTTTGAATCGTGTACTTGCTCTAAAAAAACTCTTGTAACTTTTTTCTAATTAATTAAACGCAAAGACTTTGGAGTTTCAGATCGTGGTGTTCATCTCTAAGATTTATGTGGTAATATTGTTCTTAATACTTTGTTGCTTTTATTTGCATTTGCTGGTTAATAGTCTTTGATGATTGATCTGTGTATAGGTATCTTGCACAAATTTTTGGGTTTTTTATAATATCATTTTAATTTGATAGAAGTAGCAAGTATCTCTATTTTTTGATAATTTTATAATCATTTTTAAAAACTCTATTAATCTAACAAGCATATTTAAGTGTGCAGAAGTTATCATTTAGAATTTGAGCGTTTGGGGAAGTCATCCACTCGACCAACTGACTCTCAGTTTACAAAATCTAAAAGAGCCCACTATTTTTTTAATTTCTAAAGTCACTTTATAGAATATTTTACTTGCAGGGTTTTTCTTGGGCTTGTGCCTCTTTAAAATTTCAAATTTATTTCTAAATATTGTGCGAAAATTTGTTTAAATCTAGCTAATAGAGGGTTTTGATCTGTAGATCTGTTAGATCTATAGAATATTATTGTAGATTTGTAAATATCAAATTTTTTAATTCATTGGGGTTTTGGGTATTTCATATTTTTGTATATACATGCTTTGGGGTTTTTTCTATTTTTTATTTGTACAAGAATAGATCTTAAAATTGCAAGTGATTTTTGTGGTTTCCGAAGAGAGATCTAAGCCCCAGAGGGCATTTCCATTTTGTTTGCAAGTTGAAGATAAATTTCAATAAGATCGTGGGCAATATTTTTTTAGGGCCTTGAGGCCTTGCGCTGGCCATCTCCAGCCTCTTTGTCGGCCTCCCTTTCAACCTTATGGCCTCCCCTCTTTCACCAAAATTCTCTCACTAATTTTTCCTAAATTATTTCCTAAAAAATTCCCAAAAAAAATTAATAGAGTTTTTCACAAAAAAAATTCTGAGTTGAGAATTTTCAGTGATTCGGGCAGCATATCTTCAAGTGTCTTCAAGCCCCTAAGGGATGACTAGTGCACACTCTCTAACATTTCCTCATTTTATTTTGAAAGCAAGGTTAACACTGGCATAAATTTGCAATTAGCTGGAGTTTAGCAACATATTTAATCTACATTTTTACTGTTGTATAATTGCAAAAATGGAAATTAGCTTCAGTAATTTTTGCAAACAAATTTATGAAAGTTGTTTTACTGTTGTTCATTAGTTTATTTCTGAGTTTTTAAATCAAATACATCAATAGATCATTAAGAATTAGACCTAGAAAATTTCTGAATATAGCAGCGGATTTAATTTACATTTTCACTGTTGTATAATTGCAGAAATAGGAGTTAGCTTCAGTAACTTTTGCAAACAAATTTCTGCAAATTGTTTTACTGTTGTTCAGTGGCTTATTTCTGAGCTTTTTAAATCAAATACATTAATAGATCAGAAAGAATTAAACTCAGAGATTTTCTTAATTGTAGTTATCAGTTTGTTATTTCAAATTTTCTGTTGTTATACATATTTCTTAATATTGCATGGTTACAGGACTGTTGTTTTAGAATATATTGTTGATTTTAACATTTGATGTAAGATAGATTACTAAACTGATATTTTATTATTGTGATATGAGTTTAAAACATTTAGTTTAATTTCTAAAGTTCATTTGTTTTTTATATGCTTATGCAAGTAGAAATAATCTAGTTTTACTTATTCATCTAATGATCTTGGTTGAGTATTTCATACAAATGAATTTTTGAATTTAAAGGTGTTTTATTCCAGCATTTTACATTTCAGTGCATTTTGCATTTCAATGATTATTTGTGCAAATTTTACATTTTGCAGCGCTGGTATAAGTACATACTTTCACATTTAGATCACCACCTCTTTTATCCTTAAGTTAAATAACATTTAAGATATATTTCAGAAATAATTTTAGACTCTCATTTAACCAAAATTAACAAAGTTTTTGCATTTCACATAGTTTTAATTTTTCATTTGCATATGAGACAGTTGAGTCTTTTCATTAGCAGTTTCTCATCCTTTACTTGAGCCTTATTTTCTTTGCAAGATAGTTGACTTCACAAGGCACTGGTATCACTTTCTTCAAATCATTTTGAATTCTTAAAATCTTACACAATCTAAAACAGTATTGGTTACTTAAATGTGTCTCCCAGGTTGGTTGGTTCCCAACTAATCTTTCATTTTTCCATTTCCATAGAGTCTACACCCCTTAGTCTGCTATTAGGAGACAACTCAAATGGAGTGATTGGGGATCAGTGTGACAGCCCCCAATCTGAGTCGTCGCGGTGCTTAGACATTTTGTGCGACAACAAAGCTCGAGCAAGTTTCATCTTGAGGGTTTTAGGAAAGACTCTCAAACTAGTTTCGGTGGACACTCATTGCCACCCTAGCTAGTATTTATCCAATTTTGTTGGTCATTCATAGCCACCCTAGTTGGCTTATTGAGGAATTCATTAAGACTTTCCTATTGTGCTTATTTGTAGGTGATGTACTGAAGATTGAGTTGTTCTGCTTCAAATTTAGATTTGGTGGATCCCATGATGTACACATAGTTGATTAGATTCTTGATGTACCTAATTAACACCAAGCCAAATATTTGCTTTGCAGTGAACGCCCTAAGTCAATATATGGTTGAGATGAGGCAGATACAGTGGGTTGCAACAGAACATGTGTTGAGGTCCCTATGTGGTACAGTTGGATATGGCTTGAGATATGTCTTAGGTGGTGAAGTGAGGCTGCAGTGACATACTGATTTAGATTGGGCAAAAACTGCAGAGGTGTCATGTCCCCAATTTTTGCATTACATTTTGATGAGATTATGAGAGATTTCCAGAGCTTATGTCAACGAGGTCACAGGAATTGGATTGCATTATTGGTGGGCTCAGAGAGGTTTGAGGAGTTTAACGAGGCCCAACTAGGATCAATTGCCATTTTTCATCATTATGATCAGTTCCGCATAGTTCGATCTTGGTTGCGCTACACTCTGATGATTTTCGTAAAATGGAGTTATTAACAGATATTTTAATTAATTATGCTTCAGGTGTTATTTCAGGTTGATTACTTGGAGAAGCACCTTAATGTAATATCTCATTGGAATTGGGACGAAAAGATCTACAACACAAGATGATAAAAAGGGGTTTTGGGAGGTCTGTGTGATCATGGTGGTAGTTTGAACATTTTTTAGAGATAGAAGTAACTTTAATTAATGATAGAAAGTCACTAAATAAATGAAACAAGAAAGAGAGTTTTTATCTAATGGGTAAATAAAAAGGGGTAAAAGCCACTTGAAGGAAAGGAGGAAAGTACACTAAGTGGCTTAATAGTAAAGTAATAAAAGGAAATTTCTAGAAGATTGGAGAAGATCCAACAAAAGATTATAAAAGGGAAAGAAGACCATCTATCAAGCATTCTATTCTTATAATTATTTATTGTAATTGGTTTGGAGCTCAAGCGACTTTCATCTTGAGGGTTTTAGGTGAGACTCTCAAACTAGTTTTGGTGGACACTCATTGCTACCCTAGCTAGTATTCAGTCAATTTCGGTGGTCATCCATAGCCACCCTAGTTGGTTTATTGAGGAAGTCATTCAGACTTTCCTATTGTGCTTATTTGCAGATGATCTACTGAAGATTGAGTTCAGTTTGCAGGGGCCTAAATTATCATTGGAAGTTGTTGAGAATCACTGTTTCCAAGAGCTCGAATTTCATGTGATTGCTAAGGTTGACTGCCACTGCTTTGTCCAAATCAAATTGGCTCTTTGTGAGGGCCAAGACCCATCTCCTCCACAGGCTAAGAACATAATTTTGGAGGACAAAATTAACATATTTTTAAAAGTCGGAATTGGTACTTGGAGGGTCAAATTTCTCTACAAATTTTAAGGGCCGAGAGCCTCTTCATTACTTAAGTTGAGAGTATTACATTCCTTAGGGTTGTGAGCATCTTCATCGCAAATCAGGGGCACACAATTGTTGAGGGCTGAGATGAAAGTTTAGAGGATGAATATCATCTTTTCAGAGGTCTAATTTGGCCACACTTTTAGAAGCTGAGTTCTGGGTTTATCTACTATCTGGAGGCCACATACTGAGTGTTATATTTATCATATGGGAAGCTTATAATTATTAGATAGAAGTTTACTTCAAAGAGTTGAGTTTAGTGTTCCTTGGAGACTGATTTATGCCTAGTAATTATTGTTATCTCAGAGGGTTAACTCTTTGCATTCTTGGAGACCGATTCTTATATTCTAAGAGGCCAAGTTCTCTTTAGTTTGACTCTCAGATTTGAAGGACGAGTAACTTAATCCATCAGGTTGAATACCTCAAGAGGATGAGTTTATTGTGGAGATTGATCACTCCAAATTTGAAGCTAAGCTTTGCAGGTAGAGATTGATATATTTCCAGAGCTATTAGAGATTGAATTCCCCTATTATTTTAGAGCCCTGGCTTTACTATTTGAAGACTAAAACATTCACATCTGGAGGTAGCATACTAAGCATCATATCTATTGGATTGGAGGCATGTTTCAGAGGACGAGCTCAACATACTCTTGCATTCTTTGGAGGGACAATATTGCCCATAGATTGTTTCCATCATAGGAGGATTGAATCTCATATTTCAGGAAGTTGTATTTGGTATTTAGAAGGTTGAATTCTTCCTCGGATCTCAGAGAGACCAAGATTCGAATCTACTCATGATCCAGTGTCATCTTCAAGCCAAATTGTCGCTGAGATTATCAAGCCAATTCCTTCTACAGGCCAAGTTATTTCAGAAGTGTTGTATTGGCATTCCAGAGGCTGAATTTATCCAACTTTCCAGGAGTTTGAGTTCCAAGTTCAATTATTAATCTTGCTTTGTAATCTCCTCCAGCGAGTTAATAAAAATTTTGATTTTCTTTTCATATATCTTTGTTCTTAGCTTTGTCTTCAAAATGTTTGACGAAATGTTTGTGCATTAAGTGTTTGAAGAAATTCATCAAAGAAGATTTTATTATTTATTGAATTGTATTAGCATTTTCTAGCTTTGGTACATTACAAGAAGACATAAAGAGTACCTCAAGGTGTTGCTTTAGTTTGGGATCGGTACATTACAAGAAGACATAAAGAGTACCTCAAGGTGTTGCTTCAGTTTGGGATCAACTATGATATCCTAGTTCAGTAGGAAGTTGACTTTTGTTGCACTCAATACAACAGAGGCAAAGTATATCGCAAACAATGGCACAAGTCGTGAAACAGTGTGGTTTCAAAAGCTTCTTGCAAAACTATTTGATCAAGTCACTTCATCCGAGATATGGTGCAAAAGGGAGCAGTGAAGCTCCAACACATATCCACAAACAAGCAGATTATCCACAAACGAGCAGATTGCGAAATTCTCACCAAGCCTCTGTCTAGAGCAAAGTTTGTATACTTTAGAGGCAATCTTGACATGATCCAAAATGTCTCCCTCATTGAGAAGGAGTGTTGATGTCTTTGCACGATTAGGCAGACCATCTCCTGAGAAGCCATGCTAATTTGGCTAGGTCATGCTGATTTGACCAGGGGAGATGGATACATTCACCTAAGTAGTCATGTTGATTTGGATGGGTCATACTGATTTGACTAGGGGTGAATGGATGAGGGCAACTGTAGGATTGGACAAATCTTCTCCTAAGAAGCTATGAAGGACTTTAGTTGGGTCATGCTAATTTGACTTAGGACTACCAAAATCTTGGAGTGCATTTGCATCAAGAATTAACAGTTGAAAGAATACTCCAACATTCAAACAAATTTGGAATGCATGCAGTCAAGAAGAAGCCCAAATATCATTAGTAAACAACAAGGAGGAGGATGAAGAAGTTAAAAGACCAAAGAAGAAAGTTGACCTATCCAAGGTTGAATGCTACAACTGTCATAAGATGGGTCATTACAAAAATCAATGTCCTGAGAATCCAAGGAATAAGAAGAGAGATAGGGAACAAGCAAATATTACCGATAAAGCTCCATCTAAGAAGAACAAGACTAAAAAATCGGAAGTCAAGACTTATATTACTAATTCCTCTCTCACATATCCCTCTTAGTCTTCTATTCTAAGTTTTTGTTTTCCTTTATGTTTTGATTTCTAGAGTTTGTGGGTCTAACATGTCTTGTTAGAACATTTTTGAATTATTTTGACAAGTTGTAGGTGTCCCTCAAAAAGATTGAATTAAGAGGGAGCCTCTACCATTTTACCAAAAGATAAGTATTTTGTTCTTTGTTTTCATCTTTTCATATTTGGTTTCCTCCTCACATCAAAGTTTGTTTGTATTATATGCTAATAACCTTTTCTTTATATTTTCCTAGGTAGGAAAGATTGAATACATAGGTTGTGGAGGAGACTTCAAAGAATAAATGTGAACCATGGAAGGAGTTTTGTTGCAAAGGAAGCCCTTCAAGGATTGATGTCCTACAAGGTTTGTTAATGAACAACTCAAGGTATATCTTAGACTATAAGCTTTGTTATAAAGTTCTCTTCATGTAAAACGTACGATAATTCTTGTTTTGAAATTTGCTTTACATTACTAACATCGTTATGTCCAAGATTTTGAATCTTAAATATTCTTGTTAGGGTGATTAATCATTACATTAAATCTACCCTCATCATACTATCATTCTGATCATTCTTGTGGAACCCTAACCTTTAGGGTTCACTATAAAACCTTAGCCTCTTAATGCTAAGGGTATGTCTATAATGTTGAAACCCCAGTCCTCTTAGGGTTGTTGATAAAGTCTAGAAATCCTACTCTTTTGATGTTTAGGGTTTTGGTATTGTTATGATAGAAACCCTAGTTTTTTAGGGTTTGTTGTTAATGTCTAAGTTATGTATTAAAACCCTAGATATTTAGGCTTTGGTGAATTCGGGTTTATAAGCAAAACCTTTGTAATAGTAAGATCCTATGAATGAAACTCTAGGTATATATTCATCTATCTGATCGAAACCTTAGTCTAGGCAAAAATTGATGTATTAATGGTTGCGTAGATATTGTTGTGAAATGTTAAGGCATGATTATGTATATGCAAGTAAGCTAACTTAATTGTTGATACTCATGTTTTAGTTTGTGAATTCTAGGGTTTGTAACAAAGCCCTAGTAGAGATTGATATTCTAGGACATGATGATATTGTTTTCAATTATTGATATGATTAAGCTTTGATGATAAAATCTAGGGTTTGCAAAAAACCCTAGTAGAGTCTGACATGTAATTCTAAAAGCATATTGTAGAAACCTTAGATGTTGATATCTAAGGTTTTGTGTCTCAAAGTTAGAGTCTAGGGTTTATAACAAAACCCTAGCAAGAAGTTAAAGAAAAGATGTAACATTTTGTTGATTATAAACCTAACTAGGTTTAGGTATTTGATGTTTTGATGTTTCCATTATAGTAAGATGATTTTGATATAGTTAACTTCATACTTTTGTATGTTTGTATTTGGTTGTACTTGTTATTAAAGGTTTGCATGTACATAATCTTCAAGATGATAAAGATGTTCGTATCATAATAATAAGCATGATGAAGGAAGCTATATGAATGATGATGATCAAGATGACCTTGATGTCGTAAGTAAGGATGAAGTCATGAAATGTTCTCCGATGTTATAGAAGGAAGTGGTTGATCTCCCTAAGTTGAGAGGAAGCCTGGATAGAAGAATGGGTATATCTCCCCAGTTGAGAGGGAGGGTATATTATGACAGTGAATACCTTGAAGTAAGTGAAAGTACATACTAAGGTTGTATTTGGTGTTGTTGAATAAGTGAAAAGCTTTCGACAAGCTGTATTTGGATAACTTGATGATGATATAAGTAGAATCTGAATGGTTGAGGACCCCGAAGGTTTGTGTTTACTTGTATATATTTGAAGGTTTATTACTGATTGGGGTTGTGATTATGCAAGATCTCTCCATAAAACGTTAAATATTTGAAGCATGCTTGGATTGGTGGATATATCTAGTTTAGTTGATTAGGAGAGATGAAGCATCTTATGGCAAGATGCTTGCGAGGACATCTGGCTGACCTATGTGTTGATGTCTAGATCCCCAAGTAGGGAGGGTGCCGTTGACCATGGAACTCTGACCTTGGATACACACCTAGATCCCTGGGTTCGTGGTAGAGCTTAAAAGACTGATGGTACCTAGAGTGGCTAAAGCTTGAGTCCATCTTAGTCCACCCAATTAGAGTACCCTGGTCAGGTATCTAAATTGTAGCATTGTGTGTGCTATGACTCTTCATAGAGCATATCATTTTAAGATCTTCCATGTACCTATGTATATATGTAATTATGAATAACTCCCTAGTTAAAAGGGAGTGTTGAAGAATGTAACTAATGTCGGTCTTCATAATTGTATTTAAGTCATGATGTAATATATTTGTCAAAAGAAATGAAAAGAAATTTTATAATTATAGAAATTGACTTATTAAAGCATGAATTTCATGCTTAGGTCAGTTGTTTATAGGTCAAAGCCTCCATTGTAGGTTTCTAAGGTTTATGTCAAGTATCCTTGTCCATGTCATAATGTAATAGACCCTTTTTGGGCATCATTTGTCAAAAAAGAAATTTATTTTAATGTAAATTAGGCCATTTAGGCCTCCTCCACCAAGTCGGCCCCAAACTGGACAAGTCGTCCTAACTAAGAGGCAAAATCTCCTATATAAAGGCAACAACTTGACCTCATTTGGAGCACTCACTCAACAAGTTCGATCTGCAATTGTTGGGGGCAGTAAAAAGTGTGAAATTCAAAGAAGAAGATGGAAAGCGCTAGCTAAGGAGAGGTCTCTATCAAGCACAAGAAGTCGAAATTCTCTCTCTCGCATGCACATGTGAATCTGTTGAGCTGCTGGAAAGGCCGAAGCTGTAGTACTATAGCTAGGCCGAAATTCTGGAGTTGTTGGGGGCCGAAATTCTAGATTGTTGTTGGGCTGACGCTGCTGGAAAATAAGAGACTACTGAACTTTATTGAATCTAATTGGAAGGCTGACTTGGTGGAGGAGGAAGGTCTTTGGGTCTAGGGTCTTGGTCTATTTCAACTTGAATTTGCTAGTGGAAGAGTTTGACTGAGTTTTCCCCTATAGAGGGGTTTTAGCCCTGGCAGAGTGCTTATATCTGGGGTCTTTGATTTTTGTGTTTCGCTTTTGATAATTGCTTGATAAAACAAAGATAAAAGAAGAACATAAGAAAGTTAATAAGAATACAAAGATATCACAAGTAATTATCAACAAAAGAAAATCTTTCAACAAAGGAGAAACCTATTTCCAGCCAAGGAGAATGCCTCCATCGCTAAGAGGGAATGTTGATTTTTTGGGTAACATCAATATGTATTTACTATTCCCACATGTCTAAGTCAGCCTAAAAGAGTTATGAAAAATTAAATTATAAAATTGATTTTTGAGGGTCAAGTCAGCATGGATTGCTAGAGAGAGCAAAGCCCTTAGCAGTCAGTTATGTAGTGTAATTCTGTAATATAAGACAATTTTTGCAAGAAACAAAAGTGGACATATAAGTCATATAAGTTATATAAAACAAGTTCTTTTAGATATGGCTACGTATAGCATTTTAGATAAGTGTCTCCTATTTCACAATTATCTACTTAATATTGAACTAATCAGATATGGATTCTAGGGTTGCACTAATTCTTTGCAGCAAGGCATATTATCACTATAAAAAAAATATTGTAACAGAGTTTTACTCCTCACATTGCATGAGCTTGTAGCTTGCTGTCTGGCTTGCCATTGTCATTTTCAAATCTGGGAACAACATTTTGGCAGTCTGCATAGAAGTTCTGATGCTGACTGGGTTATTATTTGTCCCATAGATGAATCTGTAAGCATAGGGGGATGATACCCTATGAGTGAATTGATATGGATTCTGTTTGCTGGCTTACCGGAGCATGATTTTGACCAAGCAATAATGATGGCTGACAAAAGTACTTATAGTCAGTTAATGGAAGGCGGACAACACCAACAGGCAGGAGATTTTATTGCGCATGAATTGAGGCATGCATAACCATAGTTTATGCCTGGGAATGTTATTCTGTCTACTTTGATACTGTGGTTGAACTGTTTGCCCAAAGGCATGGACTCATTTCTTCGTTGGATACATCATCCTCCCTTATGGTTGTTTATTTCAGCCTTGAATTACAGCTATTCTTGAGATAGTGATTATGTGGATGTACAATAGCCTTTGGATGATCTGTCTGATGATTACAACAACAGTCATTACTTTGCTATGACTTGTCTAGCTCTGCTGTATAGTTTGAGGTAGCTTGGCATGTTTCTATGCGTGAGCCTGAGCTATCAGCAATAATGATAGCTGATAAAGGGAATTACAGTCAGTTTATGGAGAGTGTCCTAATACCAAGAGGCAGGAGATTCTATTGCATGTGTTCAGGCATACATAACCAATAGTTTATACATGTCTGGGAAGGTTACTTCCTCTACTTTCATATTGTGGCTAAACTGTTTTTCCCAAGACATGGACTCATTTCTTCGTTGGATACATCAGCCTTCCTTATGGTTGTTGACTTCGGTATTGAATAATGGTTGTTCTTGAGATAGTGATTCTGTGGATCTCTGATAGCCTTTGGCTGATCTGTCAACTGATTACAACAACAGTCATTACTTTGCTATGACTTATCTAGCTCTGCTGTATAGTCTGGGGTAGCTTGGCATGTTTCTAATATCAATGCACGAACCTGACTCTCATATCAAGTTGAGTTTCAAGGCAGTAATGCTGAGGGTTTTGTCAATGCTGCCAGAAAGCAAATGAGGCAGAAATCTCAGTGACGCTTTTACTTCGCACCAAATCACTGGCATATAGTTCAGGTTCCAATGATAGGGGGGCTTGAAAAAAGCATTACAAGTGCAAAATCAAGCTGGAATGGTATTGTTTGCTATTTCCTGGAAGCAAATTTTCAAGTTACCACAGAAGAGGACATCAGATTTTTTGATGATCGCAGAAGAAAAATGAATAAAATCTGATAACATTCCCAGAAAAAAGAATGTGTGGACTTTCATTTAGCTCTAATTGTTGACTGGGAAATTTTATGAGGCTTAGAAGGCTGTTCTAGAGCTCCATTAGCAACTATGGCTATTCTGATGAACAGGGTCTGGACAACTGCAAGGACACTAGCTTACCTGAAACCATATAACTTTGATTTTCAACCTTAGGCAATGTTTAAACATAGCTATCCTTTATTGATCAATTTCATTTTGCAGTAGAATGATCAGAGATGCTATAGACCTTAACAGTAAAACTTTTTTGGAAGTTTCTCTTCAAAGAATGTAATATCCACATTTTCAGTTTTACTTACAATGTAGTTAGGATGGATTTCCAGGATGTGTGCAGCCAGGTCATAGGAGTGGGATTACATCATTAGTGGGCACGAAGGGTTTTTGGAGGAGTTTTATGGGGTCCGACAGGGTTCGCACAATTCGTTCTTGCTTCTGTTGTATTCCAATGATTCCTGTAAAACCGAGTTATTATCAGCGTATTTTAATTAAATGCGCTTAGGGTGCCAATTGGGGAGGACTATTTGGAGAAACACCTTAAGAGTAATAGCTCATTGAAACCAAAATGAAGAGATCTACAAAATGGGATGGTGAAAAGTAACTTCCAATGGCTGGAGGAAGCATGGTGGCCAAATAATCATTTCCTGGGATTAAAAGTGACTTTAATTAGTCACTTAATCCAATAAAAGAAGGGAAAGTGCTTAATTAGAGAAAAGGCTAGAAGGGAAAAGTGGCTTGAATACTGTTGATTTTTAATGTACCTTGGACAAGGGGTTTCCCATGGGTTAGTTTCTACCTAGGGAAAAATGTCCAAAATAATTATTTTCCTAAATGTGACTTTATAAAGTGAAAGTGACTTTATAAGTGGTAAAGTCAATGTTAAATTATAAAATGAAAAGTGACTTTAGACATAAAGTACAATGTGGATACTTTATTTAATGGGTGAGCTAAAAAATAGAAAGTGAGAATTAAATGCACATTTATTCTCATCCCTTGATCTAAATGAATCTAAGCCATTAGATCTTAGGGTTTTCCAAAAGTCATTTAGGGAAACAAAAGCGGGAATGAAAAGAGAGGCTAGATTCATTCTTCATGAGCAGATTGGAGAAAGGAGGTTGAGAGTTAGAGGAAAGTTTTGAAGGAGAAATACGTTGCAACAAGCTAAAGGAGTGATTTCTGGGCAAAGCTGGACATGGAAATCAAGGCATAAAAGATAGCAGAAGGTACAGTTACCAGTACCAACAACATTGAATGCTGTGAGTTGCATGTCTTTCAAGAGAAGTTCTTGAAAAATAAAAATGAAAAAAATATGTACAGTCTGTACATCGGTACAGAAATCCGTATAGTCGGTACGGAGTCCACAATCGTATCCGTAGAGTACATATTTTCAACTTCAAGTGGGCATGTAAATCAAAGCAAAGTAGGCACGATTTTCAAGGAGTTTTGGGCTAAAGAGATAAGTTGTATTTTGTTGTTTGTTTTGTTTGCAAATGTATTTTTCTTGAACTTGAAAGATAAATAAATTTGAAGAGCTCTCTAACAGGTTTCCCCAAAAAAGATTGAAGGGGTTTTGCTTGGGTCTAAGTTAACCAAAAATCTGTGTGTATTTTTATGTGTGTTGCTGGTTTGGTTATGTCTATTTATTTTCAGCATGTGTTGACAGTCCCATGTGTTTTAATTTGAAAATTTAATTTCCAGAATTCTATATGTTGAATGTATGTTTATGGGAATGGGCATTTAACTGAATGGGAGTGATAAGATGAAATTAAAACCAAATTGGGATTGCAGGAAACCTTTTTTTTAATCATCAAATTTCAACAAATACAATAAAATAAAGTCACTTAAATTAAGAAAATGAGAGAAACTTCTGGAGTGAGAATAAAATAATAAAATAAAGTAATTCTAGAAAGCCAGAGAGAGATCCATCAAACCTTCAAAAGGAGAAGAAGCAAGTCTTTTGGGGTTATCTTAGATTGAGTATATTTTCTCTTGGAGAGTTTTTGGAAACTTAGTTTTCAAGAATAGAGAGCCCCATGGCGACAACCCTTGGGTTTCCTTTGTGAGTTGGACAAAACCCCAACCCACTGTTGAGGAGATTTCATTCAGAAATCTCGCGAAGCTTTAGCAACATCGGTTGGAGATCAAATCCAGAGCAGATCTGAGGATTGGAGTGGGGATCATTCAAATATCCAATTTGTGCATCATCCTCAGTTAAGCTTTGAGAGGTTGAGATTAGCATTGTAGCAGTGTTTTGGACGTCATCTCTGCTATTCTTCAACTCAGCTATTGATATCTATATTGGCATGTAATCTTATAAACATAAATAAATAAAGTTGAGTTGTTGCCATTTCTCGTGTTATTTGAGTTTCTGGGTTCATTTCAGCAACATGTCTCATGTTATATATATAATTGCAATATTTTATCAATTTGATGGAGTACCAACATTTGTGTAATTTATGGATTTTACTTTAATTGCTGGCATTTTTTGGTGAAATTTCCTTGGTGTTTCTGGATAAAATCCACAACCTAATTTTCCTAGAGTAACTTCTCATATATTTTAACGAAAATCTCAATAGAGATATTACAGTGATATCAGAGTTGTGCATCCTACTAGCCTGAGGGTTTTTTATTGCAAGCCAATTGCCAAGGAGATCAAGTAGTCTTAGTTAAAAGGGGGGTGAATTTATTGTGTAGCAGGAGAGTTGCATTATCATCTTTTTGATGGTCGACTTTAGTGCACTAACGAAGAGCCGAATTTGTGACTTTATTGAGGTTGAGATTTATTAAATCTATGGGGCTAAATCTATTATTAGTTTCAAGGGGCCAAGTTGCCAAATTTTTTAGGGAGATCAAATTGTTAAATTTTGATGGCTCAAGGATGAATTTCTCCTAAAAGATATCATATCTTTTAGTTCTGTTTGAACCACCTAAAATAAAATAAAATTTCTAACAATTCTAATATGACTTTCCAAAAATAGTAAGTCACATCTCAAATTGGAAGTGACTTTTGAAAAATAGAAAGTCATGTCTAAATGATCAAGCATAATCTTGACATATGGAATCCACTTTAAAATCAAATCAATCATGAATATTTTTATCCTTACTAGTATTATGATACTATTATTTATAAAATAGTCTAAAGTCATTCACCTTTAATGGGTTAATAAAAACAAATTCTCTCATGAAATATGTAAATTAAATTGAGAATCTCTTACATGGCAAATTGAACCTCTCTTGGAATAAAATAGTAACTCCACACTTAAGAGAATGTAACTCCTGCTCACTAATTCAATGTATGAGAAAAGTGTAACTCCTCCTCATTAAATGCACTTGTAACTCCCTCATTCAATTCAATTTGTAACTCTCACCAAATACTCTCTCTCTCCCTAATTAAAATTGTAACTCCTCAAGACAAGTGTAACTCTCTCTCTATTCTTGGGATGAGTTACACTTCTCCTCAAGTAACTCCTCCCTCATGGAATTCAATTCTCCTATTATTGGCTCAAGGAATGAATTCATTTTGTAACTCTCATTTCTCATCTATTTAAGCAAGAGCAAGTTAGAGTTGAGAGTAATATGTTCATTGTGAGAAAGGAGAGCTAGAGTTGAGTGTATGCAAGAGAAATGTGAGAGCAAGTGAAGAGTAAGAACAAGGAAGAGCTAGAGCAGGTGTGTAGGACAAGACTTAATCAAGAGGAGGAGGAGATTTTTCAGAAAAGAGAAAAATCACTTCAGCTACAAGTTGATCAATCATTGGTGACTTTATTCATTCTCATTCTCTCTCTCTCTTTGTACTCTGCTGAACAATTGAAGAAATCTAATAGAAGAAGAATCATTTGGGTTTCCCCCTTGTGGGTTTTTCCCTGATCATTGGACCTAACTCTCAATGTCTCATATTTGTGCTTGGTTGTCTTCATATGATCCTCAAGTTTATGTTCTATCTACAATTGTTGTTCTGAAAAGTTGTGAAGAAGAAATTTGCATTCTAAGTAATTGTAACAACATAGTACATTCAATTTTTTGCAAGTACATTCAGTTTTTTGCATAGAACTTTCAAGTTTCTGCAAATAGTTTTTAAATTTCTGTATAGAACCTTAAGATTTTAACATGGTATTAGAGCCTTGGGGAAAACAAGTCCAAGGAAATTAGAGATCACATGAGGAGACCCCACTTGCTGCCAAAGTTTTCTGATTAAGATGGCTTCGTCCTACTTCAAGATAGAGGAGAAGTTGAATGATGCTTCAAACTTTGGTCCATGGAAAGCAAGGATAGATATCACTCTTGAAGAACACGAAGTTCTGGGGCATGCTAAAGACACAATAACTGGTCCACCAGAGAATGCAAGTGTTGCTGTCAAATTCAAATACAAAAAATGGTGAATTCAAAGCTAGAAAAATTATCCTTAATTCTCTTAGTGATCATCTCATTACTTATGTTCTAGTTTGAAGAAAGGTAAATAAATGTATGACAAATTAATTGACATGTTTGCAATTAGTAACTTGAACCAGATTATTGCCTTGAAGAATCAATTGAAGGACATCAAGATGAATAAAGGAGAGATGGTTCAGGCATACTTCCTGAAAATAACTAAAATCGGGAATCAATTGTCAATAGTTGGTGAAGTTGTACCCGACAAAGAAATGGTGTTGATTGCACTGGAAGACTTTCTCTTGTTTGAGAGACTTTTATCACCACCATCAGCAACATCAACACTATTCCCACATTTGATGAGCTCTTGGGAAAGTGCATCCAAGAGGAGGCCAGAATGATCTCCAAAGGGAGAATTTCACATCATGAAAAAAGAGAAGCCACTACATTTTCAACCTATGACAAGAGAAAAAAAGGTAATAAAAAGAAATCTGCTTTCAAATCAAGTAAAGAGAATCTAGACATGTCAAAAGTTAAATGATTTAACTGTAAAAAACATGGTCATTTTTCTCGTGACTGTAAGGAAAGAAGAAGAGCTCCTAAATTCAAAAGCAAACTTGATTATTGAAAAGAATCTTCTGAAAATCAAAGAAAAGGGCATCATAAAAAAACAAGAAATCCAAGATATAGAAATAATGTAGCAGAAACTCGATCAAAATATTTTCTTGTTTCTACTCTTTCCAGTTCTTCTTCTACAAATTCATTTGATAGTTGGTTAATTGATAGTTGTGCTTCCAGACATTTCACTAGTTACAAAGTGGCACTCTCTAATATAGTTGAGAGGGAGACTAATTTAAATGTTATCCTTGGAGACAATTCTATTCATTAAATTAAAGGTTATGGTTTGGCTTTATTTCAATTAGATGATGGCAAATCTTTTTTTCTCCAAGAAGTTTTGTATGTACCTGGTTTGAAAAAGAATCTTGTATCCATATCTACCCTAGAAGATAAAAGAATGAAAGTTGCGTTTATTAAATGGAAAAGTTTTAACTTGGCCTTTGAACTCAAGTATGAGAGAAGCCTTCACTCTTGGATCAAGATGTAAAGGGTTTACAAAGTCAATGGTAAATCCATTCATGCATTGGTTCATGATATCTATATTCAGTGTGAACTATGGCACAGAAGATTTGCTCACCTACACTACAAATCCGTATTTCATGTAAGGAAGATGGTTTCTAGAATGCCTGAGATCAGAATGGATCATGAAGGAGTTTGCCCAGGATGTGCAAGCATATAAAGGGACCATTCCCTTGAAACAGAACAAAAACTAGTCAGAGACACGAGAATAAAGAAAGAAACCATTGTGTCATATAATCCACAATAAAATGGTGTGGTTGAGAGGAAAAATAGAACCATTATGGAAGCAGTGAGAACCATGTTGCATGATCAAAAGCTACCGAAGTTTCTGTGGGGAGAAGCTGCAAATATTGTTGTTTACGTTCAAAACAGAACTCCTCATCGGGGCTTAGACAATAAGACTCTTGAAGAATTCTTCACTAGTAAAAGGCTTGAGATGAGTCACTTGAGAATCTTTGGTTGTCTTGTGTACTTCCATGTGCCGAAAGAGAAAAGGAACAAACTGGAAGCTTCAGGGAAGAAGGGTACGTTTGTTAGTTATTGTGATAATTCAAAAACTTATAAAATCTATGTACCTGGTCAAAGAACTATTGAGTTTAGCAGAGACGTAACATTTGATGAAGATGCAACTTCTAGAAAAGCAAGAGACTCTCCTCCTCCTGCCATTGTTGAAAGACAAGTTGTTAATGAAAAAGAGCCTGCATCTGAGTCTGAACCGGAACCTCAGAATGAGCTTGTTGATAATCCAATGGGTTCCATGGATTCTCTAGATCCTCCACCACATGATCCTCCTACTAGAAAGAGACCACTATGGTTGCGAAATACCTTGCAAGATGTTGAACAACATGCTACCCCAAGAGGAACGTTCAGAGAAAGTAAAAAGCCAAGTCGATTTCAGGGGTACGTTGTTGCCATGAGCAACATCATTCAGGCAGAACCATGCACTTTTGAAGAAGTTGCAAAAGAACAAGTTTGGAAAGATGCCATGATAGAAGAATACGAGTCCATCATCCAAAATGATGTCTGGGAAGTGGTTCTTCGACCTCAAGGTAAATATGTTGTCACTTCCAAATAGTTGTTTAAGATTAAACATGGTGTAGATGTTAGTATTGAAAAATATAAGGCTAGATTTGTAGCTAGAGGATTCTCTCAAAAAGAGGGAATAGATTATGATGAGATTTTTGCACCTGTAGTTCGATATACTACTATTCGATCTGTTGTTTCCTTAGTTGCTAGCCAGGGATGGACTCTTCAGTGTTCACCAAATTGACGTGAAAACTGCTTTCTTGCATGGCTTCCTCAAGGAAGAGGTATTTGTGGAACAACGACAAGGCTTTGAAGAGCATGACAGGGAAACTCATGTATGCAGACTGAAGAAAGTCTTATATGGGTTGAAGCAAGCTCCAAGGCTTGGTATGCTTGCCTTGATAGCTACCTGATAAAGCTTGGTTTCACAAGAAGCAGTGCAGACCCAAACCTCTACTTCAAGACAGTCCAAGGTATACCTTTGATTCTAGTATTGTATGTTGATGATTTATTTTTGACAAGAGGAAAACCTCTTATCCTCCAGTGTAAGAGGGAGTTAACTTCTGAATTTGAAATGAAAGACCTTGGTTTGATGCATTACTTTATGGGACTAGAGGTCTGGCAAAGACTTGGTGAAATTTATCTTTCTCAAGAAAAATATGTTGTTAAACTTCTTGAAATATTTGCTATGGTAGAATGTAAGTCCATGCATACTCCTATGGAAATAAACTTTAAGAAATTATGTGGCAAAGTTGCGGGACCCTGTCTAGCAAATCCTATAGAGTATAGACAACTCATTGGAGCTTTGATGTTTTTGGTAAACACTAGGTCTGATATGTGCTTTGTTGTAAACACTTTAAGTCAAGATATGATTGATCCTTTTCATGCCCTCTGGATTGTTGCAAAACATGTACTCAGATACTTGCATGGAACTATAAATCTAGGATTGAAATATATTGCTAAAAATGTAAGACCTCATGGATATATTGATGTTGATTGGGCAGGTAACTCTGTTGATAGAAAGAACACTTCTAGTTGTTGCTTTAGCTTGGGATCTGCCATGATCTCTTGGATGAGTAGAAAGCAGAAGTCTGTTGCACTAAGTACAGCTGAAGTTGAGTGCATTATTGCTAGCATGGCTAGTTGTGAGGCAATTTGGATGAGAAAGATTTTTGGGAAACTATTTGAGCAAGTTCCAGACTCAACAATTTAAGCAAGTTCCAAACACAATAATTATATATTGTGGCAATAAGAGCGAAATTCGTCTTGCAGAAAATCTTGTGTTTCATGACAAGTCCAAGCATATTGAGATCAAGTATCACTATATCTGGGATATGGTGCAGAGAGGAGCAGTGAGGCTCCATCACATCTCCACTGATGATCAGATAGCTAACATTTTTACCAAGCCTTTACCGGAAGGGAATTTCTTCGTTTTTAGAGAGCAGCTTGGACTTATGGACGTGACCCTTTAGGGAGGTGGTCACAGCTAATCGAGAACACTAAGCTGCCTTTCCCCCTCGTTAGAGCTCACAAGATTAGGGAATGATGCCGGAAAGCTCCTAAGGATGGGGGACCTCTTGTGTAGTGTGTACCACAAGAGTAGGCCTCAGTATGCATCTGACCCAGAGTCTGGGACGTGGGAAGAGCCACCTATTTGGCTAATAGGTGTAGTGAGACTTGTCTATGTGACTTGTCTAAGATGCAGGTGTTCCACCACTTGACACTTGGTCATGTTTGATTCTTGTCTGTGTGAATTGTTTGAGTCTTGTCTATGTGATGTCTTTGTTTTAACACCTATTTTTTTAGATAAAAATTGGTTGAGTATAGTCCTTGTTTATGTGACATGTGATGGCTCTTTCCTTTAAAAATTTGTGTCAAGTGGATGATTCTTCTTTAAATTGTGACTTCATTGTTACATATATTACCGAGCAGAGTTGAACTGAGATGAATGAAAGAGATCAGAAGAAGCGTAGATCTTTGATGTAAAAAGAAATTCCTCTCTAGCTAAGAGGGAGTGTTAAAATTTGACAGCTCGGGGATGAATTTCTCCTAAAAGAAATCATATCTTTCAGTTTAGTTTGAACCACCTATAATAAAATTTCATTTCTAACAATTCTAATACGACTTTCCAAAAATAGTAAGTTGCATCTCAATTTGGAAGTGACCTCCCAAAAATAGAAAGTCACGTCTAAATGATCAAATATGATCTCGACATATAGAATCCACTTTAAAATCAAATCAATCATGATTATACAAGTCAAGAATTAATATTTTTATCCTTATAGTAATTATTATTATTATGATACTATTATTTATAAAATAGTCTAAAGTCATTCACCTTTAATGGATTAATAAAAACGAATTCTCTCATAAAATAAGTAAATTAAACTGAGAATCTCTTACTTGGCAAATTGAACCTCTCTCTTGGAATAAAATAGTAACTCCACACTTCAAAGAATGTAACTCTCCCTCACTAATTCAGTGTATGACAAAAGTGTAACTCCTCCTCACTAAATGCACTTATAACTCCCTCATTCAATTTGATTTGTAACTCACCAAATACTCTCTCTCTCCCTAATTCGAATTGTAACTCCTCAAGACAAGTGTACCTCTCTCTCTATTCTTGGGATGAATTACACTTCTTCTCAAGTAACTGTTCCCTCATGGAATTCAATTCTCCTATTATTGGTTCAAGGAATGAATTCATTTCGTAACTCTCATTTCTTATATATTTAAACAAGATCAAGTGAGAGTTGAGAGTGACATGTTCATTGTGAAGTAGGAGAGTTAGAGTTGACTGTGTGCAAGAGAAGTGTGAGAGCAAATGAAGTGTTGATTTGGGGTAGCATCGGATGTGCTCTAGCCACAAAAATTGGTGGAGAGGCTAAAGCACATAAGATCTCCAATACCCAGAAATGGTTTGGGCAGATTCTAAACAAATTGGGAGATATTAAAATAATTAATATTTTTAATGAAGTCCCTAGGTCTAAACTTAGGGAAAATAAAATATTAATGTGAATTAATATAAAACTATGTTAGAAGGGTCCAAAAGTCATGGATCAAACTCGAGTTAATCTTAGCTATTGATTATGGACTTAATCTCGGTCGTTGATTTGTCAACAACAAAAGTATAAGAGGAGGCTTGAGGGTCACTTGGAGGATACACTGAGGGAGACCAACCAGTTCAATTTTTGGAGCGGAGTTAGCTGACAAATTAGAGCTAGTGGTCTGATGAGTAGTCAGGGGCAGCAAGTACGAAACAGAAAGAAGGGATCATCCACTAGAGACCAATGCTGAGGCAGGAGAGGCAGACGCAGGGCATTTTAGGCAGATGCAAAGGCAGCAGGAGACTGCGTAGTCACGAGAGGGCCTGCGTGGGTGACACAAAGAGGCCCAGCACTGATGCAGTCAAGGAGGGACTAACGCAGAGTGTCCTGGAGCCACGTAGAGTGTCTGGGAGCCACGTTGACACTGGGACTAGGAGAAGAGCTAGAGAATTTTTCTCTCTGTGGGTAACCCAGTTTGGCATCCTATTGTACTGAAGAATGGCTGAATAATAAAATCTTCCCTTGCTGCATCGATTTTCCCACATAGGGTTTTTCCAAGGAATATTGTCCAAAATATCTATGTCGATGTGTTGATTCTTGTACATGTGTTTGTCTCTGTATTATGGTGTGACATCTGCAACAGAATTTATTTTAATGTTTGTTGAAGCAATTTCACAAATAACTTATTGAAGAATAAGTAGGAAAAGTAAATCAGATGTTGCAGTGACATGGTATTAGAGCAAGTAATCGGAGAAAGGAAGGGAAAATCAGTTATGGGTCGACACCACGATGCAAAGGCATCCACGTCAAGGGACTCACACAGATTTTCAGAATATTTCACAAGAGAAAGAGAATTCGATTTCTCTATGTTGGCTTCTAGGCTAGAAGAAGAAGTGGCTTGTATGACTAGTTCTGCATCATCATAAGTGTGGTATACAGACAGTGGATCCTCATGGCGTATGACGGGAATCAGGGAATGTTTCTCAGAATATTAAGAAGAGAAGATGAACTTTCATATCATCATGGGGAACAAGGGAAAGTGTACTCCAGTAGGGAAGGGTACCATAGTTTTTCAAACAGAATCGGAAGAACGGTTCCATGCTACAAATGTGCTACATGTACCAGGATTGGGGATGAACTTACTTTCTATGGCGCAACTTCAAGGCAAGGGCTATAACGTCTATATCATCAAGGAGAAGGTATATGTCAAACACCCGAGCTGGAAAAAAAGTTCAGATCGAGATCAAAAGTAATAGGTTGGATAGATTACAACCAGAATCACCAATGGCACTAATAGGCAGTCATAGAGACAAGGATTTGAATGAACTATGGCACAGAAGAATGGGTCATTTGCACCATGGAGCTCTAAGAATTCTCAGAAGCACTGTAACAGGAGTTCTGGATCTGAATCCGGAACGAGATGATGTATGCAGAGGATGCGCTCTAGGAAAGTATGCCAAGGTAGCATTTCCTAGGAGCAAACACAGGGCCAAGAGTGTACTAGGATTGATACACTCAGATATCTGCAGATTAATGTCCGTCAAAGTTCTCAGTGGTGCCGAGTATTTCCTTACCTTCATTGATAACCACTCAAGGAAAACTTGGATTTATTTTCTGAAAACCAAGGATGAGCTTTTCTGTCGATTCAAAGAGTTCAAGACTCTTGTGGAGAATCTGTCTGGAAAGAAAATAAAAGTTTTGCGCTCAGATGGTGGAGAGTATGTCGATAAGGACTTCACTGATTTTTGCGCTAAGGAGGGCATCAGAAGAGAGTGGACGGCTCCCTACATTCCAGGGCAGAATGGAGTAGCAGAAAGAAAGAACAAGACTATTGTAGAAGTAACTAGGGCCATGATGTATGATCAAGATATGTCGAAATTCCTGTGGGCGGAAGCATATTCAAGATTACTCTAGAGAAAGTTTTCACAGGGAAGACACCTGAAGTCAGTCATTTCAAGATATTTGGGAGTTTAGCATATTGCCGCATACGAGAGGAAAAGTGGAAAAAGCTGGATCAAACTGCGGAAAAGGGATATCTGGTGGGATATAGCAAAAACGCTAAGGCATACAGAAGCTACCTTCTAGAGAGCAGGAAGGTAGTAGTTCGACGAGATGTAAAGTTCATGGAGGACAGGGCTTTTAGAAAATGTCGTGAGATGCCTTCCGAGGAGCAGTCAAAAGAGGAGCTGCTAGTTAAGCCTCTTCAACCAACGGAAGTAAAAAATTCTTCCTCGGGTTAAGAAGATTGTCAGGATGAGGAGGAGGAGCTAACAGAAGCAACTACTAGCAAAGGAAGAACTAGTAGGGAACTTCATCAGATTCTGCAAGATGCAGAGGACTTCATCAGTGCACCAAGAAACAATAAGAGGGAGCGAAAACAGCCAGATAGATATCAGGCGTTAGTGGCTGAGGATGGGGAGCCTGCCAGTTTCAAGGAGGCAGCTCAACATCAGGTTTGGCTAAACGCGATGGTAGTGGAGTACAACTCCATAATGGTGAACGATGTTTGGAAGGTAGTGCCAAGGCCTCAAGACAAATCAATGGTAGGTTCGAGATGGATCTACAAGGTCAAATACGCTGCAGACGACGGTGTTGAGAAATACAAAACCAGGTTTGTGGCTAAGGGGTATGCTCAACAGGAAGGAATTGACTACGAGGAGACCTTCGCCCCGGTAGCCAGGTATGCGTCTATTAGGACTGTGATATTTCTGGCAGCTCAGATGGGATGGAAGATTCATCAGATGGATGTCAAAACAACTTTTCTAAACAGGGTAATAGAAGAAGAGGTATACATTGAAAAACCATAGGGCTTTGACACATATGAGAAGAAGTCTCATGTATGCAGATTGAAGAAAGCCTTGTATGGGTTAAAACAGGCACCTAGAGCATGGAATGTTCGAATCGATGGTTACTTGCAAAGGATGGGATTTGTCAAGAGTGACACAGATCTAAATCTCTTCTATCTGGTTGTAGAGAATGAGTCGCTAATCTTAGTATTGTATGTAGATGATCTCTTTTTGACAGGATCATCCAAGCTCATCGGGGACTACAAGAAGAATCTAGCCACAAAATTCAATATGAAGGATTTGGGACAAATGTATTATTTCCTAGGATTGGAAGTTTGGCAACAAAAGGGAGAGATCTTCCTTGGGAAAGGGAGATATGCTACAGAAATCCTAAAGAGATTCAAGGTGGAGGACTGTAGGCCCATGGCTACTCCAATGATCACCAACTAGAAGAATATTGATGCATCAGAAGACAAGGATGTTGATCCCACCTTATACAGGCAGCTCATAGGGTCCTTAATGTATCTAGTCAATACTAGGCTAGACATTTGCTACGTTGTCAACACCCTCAGTCAGTGCATGGTGGAACCGAAGAGGGCGCATTGGGCAACAACCAAACATGTTCTCAGGTATTCACAGAGAACAGACGATTATGGACTCTTGTACACTAGGAGTAAGGATATCAGATTAAGTAGATTTACTGATGTAGATTGGGTAGGAAGTTCAGTGGATCAAAAAAGTACCTCTAGGTACTGTTTCAACATTGGATCAAGAATGACCCCCTGGTGTAGTAGGAAACAAAAGTTCGTGGCTCTGAGCTCATCTGAGGCAGAATATATGGCGGCAAGCACAGCTTCATGTGAGGCCATATGGCTTAGAAAACTGCTTGTGAACCTATTCAGAAGGAATATGGAGGCAACCAGGATCATGTGCGATAATCATAGTTGCATCAAGCTCTCTGAGAATCCAATGTTTCATGATAGTTCGAAGCATATTGATATCCGATGTGACTTTGTTAGGGACTGTGTCCAACGAGGAGTTGTACAATTGAGCTACACTCCTACAGGAGAACAAGTGGCGGACATCCTCACCAGGGCCCTTGGAAGGACAAAGTTTGACTACTTCAGGGAAAAGATGGGGATGGTGAAGAACCTATTTCAGTAGCAGAAATGGGAGTGATAACAGCACGGATGCAGAGGGAGTTGCAGTGCGGATGTTGTGTTGGGGGAAAGGACCAGCAGCAACACGGATGCAAAGGGAGTTGTCGTACAGATGCAGTAGTGACAATAGCAGAACCATGGGCAGCAGTACAGGATGCAACAATGCAGAGGATGTTGGGCAAGGAGGCCTAGCATCAGCACAGGGACCGATGCCGGATGATCAGGTTGATACTCAGTGAGGAGTATTACTAGAGCACAGTCCTCGCTAAGAGGGAGTGTTGATTTGGGGTAGCATCGGATGTGCTCTAGCCACAAAATTTTGGTGGAGAGGCTAAAGCACATAAGATATCCAATACCCAGAAATGGTTTGGGCAGATTCTAAACAGATTGGGAGATATTAAAATAATTAATATTTTTAATGAAGTCCTTAAGTCTAAACTTAGGGAAAATAAAATATTAATGTGAATTAATATAAAACTGTGTTAGAAGGGTCCAAAAGTCATGGATCAAGCCAGAGTTAATCTTAGCCGTTGATTAGGGACTTAATCTCGTTCGTTGATTTGTCAACGAGAAAAGTATAAGAGGAGGCTTGAAGGTCACTTGGAGGATACACTGAGGGAGACCAGTCAGTTCACTTTCTGGAGCAGGGTTAGCTGAGAAATTTGAACTAATGTTCTGGTGAGCAGTAAGGAGGCAACAAGTACGGAATAGAGAGAAGGGATCAGCCACTGGAGACCAGCGCTAAGGCAGGAGAGGCAAACGCAGGGCATTTCAAGCAAACGCAGAGGCAGCAGGAGACTGTGCAGTCACTTGAGGGCCTGCGTGGGTGGCGCAGAGAGGCCCATGGCTAACGCAGTCAAGCAGAGGCTAACGCAAAGTGTCTGGGAGCCATGCAAAGGTCAGCCAAGCTAACGCTGGGAGTAGGAGAAGTGCTGGAGAATTTTTCTCTCTGTGGGTAAGCCAGTTTGGTACCCTCTTGTATTGAAGAATTGTTGAATAATAAAACCCTGCCTTGTTGCACTAGTTTTCCCACATTGGGTTTTTCCGGGGACTATTGTCCAAAATATCTGTGTCAATGTGTTGATTCTTGTACATGTGTTTGTTTCTGTATTAAGGTGTGATATCTACAGTAAAATTTATTTTAATGTTTATTGAAGGAATTTCATAAATAACTTATTGAAGAATAAGTAGGAAAAGTAAATCAGATGTTGTAGTGATAGAATTTTCACATGAAGAGTAAGAGCAAGGGAAGAGTTGGAGCAAGTCTATAGGACAAGATCTAATCAAGAGAAGGAGGAGATTTTCCAACAAAGAGCAAGAGCACTTCAACTGCAAGTTGATCAAACATTGGTGACTCTATTCATTCTCATTCTCTCTCTCTCTCTGTACTCTGTTGAACAATTGAAGAAGTCTAATAGACGAAGAATCATTTGGGCTTTCCCCTTGTGGGCTTTGCCCTGGTCATTGGGCCTAACTCTCAGTGTCTCATATTTGTGTTTAGTTGTCTTCATATGATCCTTAAGTTTATGTTCTATCTATAAATGTTGTTCTGAAAAGTTGTAAAGAAGACATATGCATTCTAAGTAATTGTAACAGCATAGCACATTCAGTTTTTTACAAAGTACATTCAGTTTTCTGCAAAGTACATTCATTTTTTCTGCAAAGTACATTCAGTTCCATTCAATTTTCTGCAAGTACATTCAATTTTCTGCATAGAACTTTCAAGTTTCTGCAAAAAAAAATTAAGTTTTCGGAGAACTTTCAGATTTTAACACAAATAGCATTAAGGTGGCCGAATTTTTGTACTTCGCCAGATCGAGTTTGTGGGCTTGCATTGTGGTATTTGTAGAGGTCAAATTATTTATAGCCGAATTTATTGTGTGAGAGTTAATTGTTCGAAGGAGCCGAATTCATTTTTTTTCAAATACGTTGAGTCAACACTTGTAGCGAGCCGATTAAAAATATATTATGAAGGTCGCGCTCATCAATTTGTTAGGAAGGGACCATCTCTGACACATTCTTTGTGGTATGGTATCAACCTTCAGGAAATCACGTGGGGTCCAGAGCCAATCGAGTCGTTGTTGATTTTCTAGTAGCATACAAGACGAGCAATTTTCACTTTGATAACTACTTCCAATGATTTAATTTGACTTCTTTTAGAACATTCCAACGATTACGTAGTTAGACATGAAAATTCCATCCATTAACATTAAAATCCATAGAGCAGAAAAGATCACAATAAGACAATAAACAAGAGACACTAGAAATTGCCCTGGGAAAACCCCACTCCAAGGAGAAACCTAGCAACCTTTCCTTATGAGAGAATGTCCAATTCAATCCAATTTGTACATCAAAATAGCATATCTTTGACAAGATTACATAGGCAAAGACTAACCAACAAGATGACCTCCCACAAGTGCCAAGCCAACCCTCCAATATCCAATACAATGATCCCTTTAATTCTATTCACAAATAAGTTTCTCACAAGTCTCTAAGAGGGTCGAACTTCAGCCTCAAAACTCGCACTATTCACAGAGATAATGTGCCTCAAGTCCGCATTGTTCCACAGAGATTAAGTGCCTCAAGTCCACCTGGTTCCACAAAAATAAGTGCCTCAGGTTTGCATGTTTCTACATAGAATAAGTCCCTCAAGTTTGAATGTTTCCAAAGAGAATAAGTGCCTTAAATCTGCATGTTTCCACAGAGAATATGTGCCTCGAGTCCGCATTGTTCCACAAAAGCATAATACCTCAGGTCTGCACTGTTCCACAGCGCTAATGTGCCTTAGAAATGTGAGTTATTTGTCTCCTTCTTGCCTCAAATCAGCGAGTTATCTTGCCTCCGATAAGAGATCTGAATTATGTCTAGGAGGAGAGTGAATATGCTCTATTTATAGTGATATGTCCATGTGAATAGGTGTGTCTCTTTGGCAGGCCTACTTGATCTTGGAAGGGTAGACTTGAGCACTTGTGGGGTAAATACATTCAATTTTTCTCTTTTTTATTTCATTGATGAAAATACCGACTAAAGCTACTAATTTCCAAAATTCCCCCTTATCTAGGGAGGTACAGGTCTCATCATAAAGAAAGGTTCATGGCATCAAGTTCATCAATCAACATTGTTCATGAGGCCAAACTCTCCAACCATCTCACTGGTCTCTCAATCAAAACTAATGACCCATGAGAGAGAACTCAAGATCAATCTCCCCAACTAGCGTATTGGTCTCTCAGTCAAACACAATGACCCAAGGGAGTAATCAAGATCAAACCTTTCGACCTTACCAATGGTCTCCCAGTCAAACCCAATGACCTAAGATAGTACATAGGGTCCATCTCCCCGACCATAAACAAGTGTATCTCGGTCAAGCTCAATGACCTAAGGGAGGAATCGTAATATCAATATCCATCGCCCCGTCTATATAATCTCTCTATCCACGACCCAAGGGAGTAATCCTGATCTCAATGTCAAAAGAGTCAATCTCTCCAACCATATGGTCTCTCAGTCAAATACAATGACCCAAGGGAGAGTACTCAAAATTAGTGTCCTCGACCAAGCCTACAGGTCTCTCGGTCAAACACAATGACCTAAGGGATCATTCCAAGCCTCAAAACCAACCTCCCCAACCATAAGGTTTCTCAGTCAAACTCAATGACCCAAGGGAGTAACCAAAACAATCTTCCCAACCATCAACCATGGTTTCTCGGCCAAGCCTAAGGAAGATTCATGATTTTAGATAGAGGAGGAATGACCTGTTCTAGAGTTTTTGTGAAACGTTGGGTTCACAAAACTCTATAACAGGTCATTCCTCCTCTATCTAAAACCATCCTCACCTGTATGGATTCATTATTTAACAAGATTCATGATGCTATACAATCAATGCTTCCTTTCTCCAAGAGAGGGATTCTCAGCCACTCCAGGCTTCTTTCATAAATAAACTTCATCTGGGATAGTGGCTACGTCAAAACATCAGCAACCTGCTCATTGGCAGAAATGTATTCGAGCCTCACAGCTCTTCTTTGGACAACGTCCCAGTTATAGTGATACTTGATCTTAATGTGTTTCAACCTGTCATGAAAAAGCATATTCTTATAAAGCTTTACATCGATCTGATTGTCACAATATATCACAGTTGATTCTAGTACCTGTTCAAACAAACCAACAAACAATTTTCGAAAGAAAACTGCTTCACAACAGGCTGAACAATCAACCATATACTCAGCTTCAGACGTGCTAAGTGCAACAAATGCCTATACAATACTCATCCATGATATCCAGGCTAGGACAACATTTAGAAGTGCTCTTCATGTCTTTAAAACATCCAACCCAATCATAATCTACAAATCCATGCAGTAGATAGTTCAATAAGCCAAATAGTAGGATCAAACAAGTCAGCAAGTAGCAACAGAATCTCGCAGCTTCAAATTTGTTATCATGGAGGTGACCATGGACTCGCATTCCATCATGCCAAATTTCTGAAGGATCTTAACAAAGATTTCAACAGGCTTATCCACACTTTCAATCCTAGATAGTAATGCATTAGACCAATATCCCTCAATCAACTCCCTCTTACACTAGACAAAGAGGTCTTCATCCCCAGTTTGAAATAGTTCATCAAAATCATGGGCTTGTCTTCCAGAACAGATCAACATCGTTCTAAATACCCATTAATTCGAGAGTACCATACACGAGGTGTTTGACTTCCTATTCTTCTCCCTCTTATTGAGGTAATCCTTCGCTTGCTACTTCTAGCCATCTTCATCTTGAAGTCACAACCGACTTCTTTTCGACATAGATCAAATTTGCCCCTCTGAGTCCATAGCTCAACACGAGTCTTCTTGTAACTATGTTCTTCCATTCTTTCCATCTATTGCTACTATTTCGGCAGCATTCATCATGTACCTGCAATCCTCACTAGGAGGGCATGGAAGAACAATCACAACCAAGCAAACTGTACAAAGACAAGAGACTAATAGAAACAATCAACAATAGTAATAAACAAGAAAGAGAGATATAAAATACTTTTCTTTTGAGAACATGTCAACTCCCATTTAATCTTAGACTTCTTGCATTCTTCTTGCAAGTTGCAACTTCACCATCCTTGTCCTCCACATTAGCATGATATCATATCTTTCTTTCATACACTAGGGTTTCTCTTTCCAACGGAAATGATCAGTCCTACGGTTTTGTCCACAAACACTAGGGCTTTCTTGTTCAAACCTAGGGTTTCCAAACCCTAGATTTTCAAATTCATATTTAAATACCAAAAACCTAGCTTTATTAATCTAGGATTCACAATCCTTCGAATTGATGAATCAACAATCAATGAATATCCTTTTTCAAGCCAAGTAGCCCTACTTTCTTAATATTGTTGTAGCAACAACAATATCAATATTCAATATTTCTCATAGCAATGTTCATGACATCACTTTTTATTTATCATATCTTATATCCTTGGCTAGTGACAATAAGCTTGTGATATCTCGTGCAATGTCAAAGGAAACATAAGATCCAAACAATCATAGTTATAGTAATGCAATACATAACACTAACTTTACATCTTCTAGTCATCACTTGGTCGTGCCCACACAAGTTTTTCATATCATTCTTTCCATATTGTGACTTCATTTAATGCATATGATTCGTGAAATATCATTTTTCATATCAAAACTTCAAAGTATAATGCAATTCATGACTTTCATGTAGACTCTTCAGGGACTGTTTAAGCTCTAAGAGAAGGATACATACCTCACACGTCAAACTTCAGACGTGAATGTCTGGCCTTCCGGATGACAAGAATATTCACTGAGGCATAACATACCCATGAGTACCATAAAGATACACACCAGATCAATCAGGTTGCCTTCAATTCATTCTGTCCTTATTTTATGTATAGAACCTTTTAAGTTGACATCAATTGACTTCTGAATTGACAAACTCTGAGATTAAGATATCAAGCTTACGGAGACTGAGGTTATTCTGGTTCCTCAGAAAATTGTTCGGCCTCTTCTTCTGAAAATTGATCTCAAGATATTTGGGTCAACTAAGTGAGCTTAAAAGGATCATCATTTCTGAACTTCATTATCGTGATTCTTAAAGGATAATTCGACATATTTTCCCCTACAAGTAATCTTTCTTTAAAGGCTTACTCAACATACCTTTCTTCCTATCTAGAAGACATGCAATATAATATTTCAAAGGGATACATAAGATACTTCAACTTTCAGAACTTAATTGAAGGTTACATACTTTTCTTACCCATCTATGACATGCTTTGAGCCATTTGAATTTTTACCATATCAATGAGTGAACTCATCCAATCGTTTGACCTTACAAGTTTCGTTAAGAATACTTCAATTCATTATGAGTCTTCGGACTGAGATCAAGTTCTCTTAAGGGATTAGATTTATTCCCATGACAATCACTTCATCAGTTCAAATTCAGTAGCCATATCAGTATGTTAGACCAAAAAAATTTCTTTTTTGTATAATTCCATCTTATATTTCAAGTGACAAACTTTGGATCTATAGCTTCACTAGTGTCAATATGAGTCTTTATTTTCAGGCCTTAAACCTCTCCTACACAACTATAGTTTGTTGATGGAAAAGTATTTCAAAACTTTTCCTTGCGAATGATAAGACCTTTCATGAAGTAGGCATTGACTTTGGACTGTAGCAACCTTCTCTTTCGTTCTTGCTGGACTTCGAAATTCTTGATCTGATATATTGACATGATTTCTTAAGACAATAGTAGTTTGTTGATCTTGGTCTTTCAAGATAGCACAAGCTCAGATCCCCATTTTTAAGGAAATTTATCCTTTTAAACTCTGAGATGATATGATGACAAGAGAGACCTTGCATCTTGATGACTGAAGATGAATCTTTGAAATTCTTCCACCATTAATTTTGTGTCCTAAGAATGACATGTCTTTAACCTAGATTCAGATCATTAACTTCAATCATAGACGAATCTTAATACAAGACAAGACATCTTCATAACCATAGTGTAGGCTAACCTCATACTTGAGATTTTAGGTTACTGTCTCAGATCTTTTGAGGATTTCAGTCTCTAGATAGACTGAGATTTCTCAGTCTGCAAGATTCATAGGAGTAATTGCTTCCTATCATTAGAGAAAAACTTCGAACATTTGAAGGAATTAATTCTTAGACCTCTTAAGATTACCGAGGTTCGTTCTTATGTTGAGGTATATTCCTTTTCATTTTTTTGAGATCATTTGTGAGCCTTCTAGATCCTTTACAGTTTGATCTGAGGCCTTTTTGGCCTACCTGAAACAAGTGTTATGAGGCTTGAGGATATTCGACCCCTGCAACAACTCTTGACAGTCAGACTGATGTTAGGTCAGAGATTTAGAAGATTAAGGCTCCTTTTCTTCATTTGATCATACACCTTTAACCTGTTCTTCAACAATAGCTCTGACACCATGTTGATTTTCTAGTAGCGTACAAGACTAGAGAAATTTTCAAACCAATAACTACTTCCAATAATACAATTTGACTTCTTTTAGAACATTCCTATCATTAAATAGTTATCCATGAAAATTTCAAACATTAACATTAATATCCATAGAGTAGTAAAGATCACAGTAAGACAATAAACAGGAGACACCAGAAATTACCCTGGGAAAAACCCAGCAACCTTTCCTTATGAGAGAATGCCCATTTCAATCCAATTTGTACATCAAAATAGCATATCTTTGACAAGATTACATAGGCAAATATTGACCAGCAAGATGGCCTCCCACAAGTGCCAAGCCAACCCTCCAATATCCAATACAATGATCCCTTCAATTCTGTTCACAAATAAGTTTGTCACAGGTCTCTAAGAGGGCCAAAATTCAGCCTCTTCCTTAGCCTCAAAACTTGCACTATTCACAGAGATAATGTGCCTCAGGTCCACACTGTTCCACAAAGAGTAAGTGCCTTAGGTCCACATGTTTCCACAGAAAATAAGTTCCTTAGGTTTGCATGTTTCCACAGAGAATAAGTGCCTTAGAGCCGCATGTTTCCACAGAGAATAAGTACCTCAGGTCCGCACTGTGGGAACAGAAACATAATGCCTCAAGTCCGCATTGTTCCATAGGGCTAATTGCCTCAGAAAGGTCTCCTTCTTGCCTCAAATCAATGAGCTATCTTGCCTCAAATAAGAGATCTAAATTGTGTCTTGGAGAAGAGTGAATAAGCTATATTTATAGTGATTCATCCATGCGAAGAGGTGTGTCTCCTGGGCAGATAAACTTGATCTAGGAGGGCCCTATTGACCCCTGGATGGGCATCTGATGATTATATGAAGACTCCATGCCCAAGGATGATCCATGGGACACTTGTACCATCAAAGATCATCATTCAACAGACCTAGGATGTTGGAACTTGATCAACAAACAAATACACCTTGGATTGTTTTCTTTTATCTAGTTAATTATCCCTTCTTTTTTAGAGGCAAATAATTTTTTGGGTTTTTTCACTCACTTTTAACCCCAAAGTTGAGGTGACGGTTTGAAGGTTGAACCCCTAACACATGTTACCATATTAAAATTTGTGGAATTCTGTTAGGTCTAGATAGTCATTCTTTAATTCTTTTGATCTTTCGCAGGTCTAAAGTTGCAAATAAAATTGTATTTGAATTGTAATAAGTGTAGTTTAGAGAAGTTGTATTGGGTATGAGCATAGTTTTAAAAACCGGTCTTGCTAACTGGTTACCGGTTTAACCAGCCGGTTAGCAAGCCCACTGGTCAAAATCGGCCAAAAAACCCGGTCAGGTAGCCCATTTCTCCTTTTTTTGCCCTAAACCGGTACTAACCGGCCAGTTTAGGACGGAACCGTCCGATTTGTATCAAACCGGCCGGCTAGAGGCACGCCCACCGTCAACTGAAAAAAGCGTATCGCTGACTGTGTTTTAGGGGTTTTGGGGGGAAACTAAGGCTGTTTTCCCTCCAAAAACACCCTCTCCAAGCCTTTAAGAGGCCCCCCTCACTCTCATTTGTTTCACACAACTGATTTAGAGTGTTTGTGAGTTTGTTTGTGAGCTTGGAGAGTGTTGAGTTTTTGCTGAAGTAGTCATCTTGGAGTTGGAGTTGGAGCTATTTTGGAGATAGTGTGTAGCTGTCAGTGGAGTTGCCATCTTCAAGAGGAGGCTAAGGAAGCTAGTTTGCATTTCCAGGTAAGGATTTGCACTTGAAAATTACTTATTTGACTGTTGTCCATGAATTAATTTTTTTTATGTGTTATAAACTTCTCACTTCTATGATCTACCATCCAGGGAGTCATCATGCCTCCAAAAGCCAGAGATACTGCATGGGATCATTGTGATATGATTGATGGCAAAATGATCTGCAAATATTGCCAAAAATCCATCCAAGGAGGGGGTATTAACAGGTTCAAGCAACAATTAGCTGGGATAGGAGGCCATGTAAAGCCATGTGGAGCACCAAATGAAATAATAGGGCATATTAGGGCAGAATACCTTCAGAAGTTTGAGACTCGAGTCATTGAACCAATAGAGAAGTTAGTGACTGCAAAGTTTGGGAGTGGAGACTCAACCAATTGAGTTTGAAACTTTGATCATGATGACTGAGACTCATGAGAAGTTTCAACTTCAAGTGATAATGTTGATCACTATTATAGTATTACTATTATCATATATGTAGAGTCTAGACTGAAGTCTTGTAGTAGGCCACTATAGTAGGCCACTGGCCCCATAGTTTGTAGGCTTTGTTTTTGCACTCTAGAGGCCATTTAGAGCCTCACTGCTTATGTATTTTGTCGATGATATGTATTGCACTCGGTGCCATTTTGATATATTCACCTTTACATGGTATATAAATGAGCAATCTTTGCATATTTTGTCTCTATTGGCTTGGAATCATGGTTTTAAATCTTAAAAACAGTTTTTTTCATTAAAAAATAATTATTTAATGTATTTTTCTAAAACCAGTTCGTTTAGACCAAACCAGTCCCGGTTAGACCGGTTCCGGTTGGTAAACCGATTCATTAGGTGGACCGGTCCGGTCACCGGTTCCGGTTTTAAAAACATTAGTTGAAGCAATATGTCTGCAACTGATCTCATGCAGATATCAAAAGTCAAAATGTTTACTTCTATTGTAAATGTACTATCTCTTTCTCTTTCTCTGCTGAACATTGAAGAACATAAAAGAAGAATTGATCGAGGGTTTCCCCACATTGGGGTTTGTCCCTAGCTAGCGCCACATCTTGTGTTCTCTTGTCTTGGCTTGTCTTCTGCGATTTATGTTTATGTTCTATCTGCATTTTATTTTAATGCTGATGTGATTGCTAATTTGGAAAAGATATTATGCTAACTGGGAAAATTGAAATAAATTGCTCTAGCATAGAGCATACCTAAAATTAACAAAATACAATTCTTTGGATGCCCAAACTGGCAATCCTATATAGAGATCTAACTGGACAAAAGATAGTGAGATGATCTCCCCTTGTCACTGGAAAATTCGGCACAGATCTACACTAGAGATGAGCCTTTGCACAGCACTGCATCACACTTACACAGTTACTACGTCACTATTATTGGGACTGCGCTGCACCTCCTCTAGATCTCCTGCTAGCTAGAAACTTCGGCCCTCTAGCGTCCTGGTCTCACACCCCAACTCCGACACTAGATCATATTCCCCAGCAAAAATACAAACTCCCTCAGAAGCTTTGTGCTGCCATATGTAGCTCTGCGTTGCCTCTCCGGACTACTCTCTGCCCTCTTTGCCTTGCACTCTCCGAACCAGAAAAACTTCCTCTGGAAAAAACTATCCCTGCCCCTCACTACAAGAATCTCCTCGATGATCTCTCTGGCTTCTCTATGCTACTCTCTTGAGAAATCAATCTCTTGATCCCACTCGATGTGTTTTCCAAATGCCCATTGAAGTCTTTCTTATAATCTTCTCATTGAGTAGTCAACAGCCTAGATTAAATTCTAATCAATGGCTCATATCATATTGACTCGTTCTCCGTCTTTTTCTAGAAGATTCACACCCAGTTTTATTAATACCCTTTAATTATTTTAATTTCCTAAATTTAGACTTAGGCATCCATTTTAAATAATTAATTATTTTGATAAAATTGTCTCCAGGTGGAATTTCCCAAAACGATTTATGGGTATTCTGGAATACATGTGTCCTAGCCTCCTTGCAAATTTTGAGGCTTAGGGCACATCCGATGCTACCAAAAATCAACACTAGCCTCATACTTTAAAATTTAATCTAATCAATAATCTTGCTCGAATTTAACCAATTGGCTAGGCCACTCATTTGTGTCTCCCAAACAAGTTGGTTTCCAACTTGTTTTCCTTCATCTCATTCCATAGGGACTACCCCCCATAGCTTGTTGTTGGGAAACAACTAGAACGGAGTGGGCAGGGATCAGAGTGACAACCCCTGTCCTAAGCATTGTCGCAGTGCCTGTACAATCCGGGCGACAACAAGTACAATAATCTGGATACCAAACTGGCAATCCCCAGGAGATAATCTGGCCAAAATATTTGTGAGAAAAATAATGTCGCTCCACAACTAATCCGGCTCCAGAAACAGGCTCAATCTAGGCTACTCGAAATTCCCTTGCACAGGCCCTACTCACTTTGCATCTGGGACTGGCCGGAATTTATCTCTTTGCCAAACTCTACCACTGGGAATGATTCGCTCGGCCTTCTGATGAAAATCTTAGCCACCAACATCTAAAACGCCATCCTCTTTGGTTGAATCAAACTAGCCCTCTGAAGCCTCTGCACAGCGTCACTAAGGAATAATGCAACCTCCCTATCCTACACTAGAAACTGATTGGAAATGCTTTGAAATGCTCTCGTTGCTCCCTCAATCACTATTTCTCTGGATCGATCTCACTTCCTTAATGAATCACAACACTGGATAGCTCGATCTACCATGGATACTTGCTCTCCCTCTTGCTCGATGTGTCTCACAACTATGTTTATCTCCATCCCCATAAATATGCTCTTATAATCTCTCGTTGGATCATCAACGACCATGATTAAATCGTTATAGAAGGCTAAGATCATCTTGGACTCAATTTGTGTGAGTCTCTAGAGCTTTCTCAATCTTTCTAAATTAATTGTTGATAATTAATCAATTTTTGTTAAAGTGGGCAACTAGGGCCAAATTCCACTTTGGATAGCTCATTCGATGGAGATTATTATTGCATTAAATTCCTCTTTTTGGGAGGACCAAAATCAACCTAAAGATCACTAAATTTGGGCAAGGAGAAATATGTTTTTGAAGTGAAGCCCACCAATGTGAAATTTCTCAAGGTCAGCTTGGGATTACTTAGACAACTTGAACCCCTCTCCATCTCATATAAATAGAAGCGACCTCCAACCTCATTTGACACATCCATCACACATATATTCTTCTCTCCTTCAATGATTGGGTCATACAGATTGCAGGGCAACCTTTCTTCTTCACACGTCCAAGATTTTTGGACATGTCTTTGACTGGTTGGGTTGACTTCTACAGCAGGACCATTGACCTTTTTTGACTAAGTTTCTTTCATTGGTTTGACTTCATTTGACCAGCAAAAGTTTGATCTTGGAGGGCCGAGTTGTTGGGCATAAAAATCGAGGAAATCTGGGTTGTTTGACCAATGTTGACCACATAATTGCAAGACTGTTTTGACCGCAGGGTGATATCACCATTTGACTGGGTTTGACCGTTGTTTTCATCCTTGTTTTGAGCTGAATTTGACCAAATCTAATCTTAGCCATCGATTAGGGACTTAATCTCGGTCATTGATTTGTCAACGAGGAAAGTATAAGAGGAGGTTTGAGGGTCAGTTGGAGAATACACCAGAGTGATCAGTCATTCTATTCTCTAGAGCAGGGTTTGCAAAGAGAGATGAATTAGTGATAAGTTGCAGTGAGGGGCAATGAGTACGAGGCAGAGAGGCAAGGACAGTGCCGAGAGACCAACGCAGAAGTAGAGAGAGGCAGACGCAGAGCTAGAGGGAGCCATGCAGAGGCAACAGAGACTGCGCAGAGCCAGAAGGGCTGCATCATCCACGCAAAGGCTGAAGGAATGACGCAAAGAGCCAGAGAGGCTATGCACAGCCTCAGTAGGCTGACGTAAAGGGTTTCAGGCAGACGCAAAGGCCAACAGGGTTGACACTGAGCTTCAGATTGTGCTGGAGAGGGATTTCGTGGAGCAAGCTCTCCGAATACCTATTTCCGAAGAGAGGTATTGCTACCAGATTTTTTATCTCTATCAGGTTAGCTAGTTTGGCACCCAGTGTACTCAAAAAAGCACTGCTTAATAATAAAACCCTCAGATAGCTGCACCGGTTTTCCCGCATCGGGTTTTTCCGGGGACATTAGTCCAAAAATAATGGTGTCATTTGTGTGCTTGTTTCTGTTTCCTTCAGTTGATGATTTGTAATGTGTTGAGCATGCACTTGTATTTATTTTCAGTGTTTACATGGTAAATAACTTGTTAATTAGCAGAACAAGTAGGTAGGAATAAATCAGTAAAGTGCATGGAAGGTTTCTAATGTGTTAGACTTAGAAATTCCAACAATTATTTTATTAGTTGGGGCATTATTAGGCCTAATTAGGCAATCAATCATCACTTGGATTTGGATATGTTGTTAAGTTTTCGCCCTGAATTCATTGAGCAGTTTAGTAAAATTCAAGAAGCATTTCAGCGATTAGAAAATCATGTGTAGAAGTTACAGCATGTCTAAAGAAAAGTTATGCAGAGGAAGACAATAACGATGGTGAAGAAACGAAACAAGGTGAAGCAGAGGAAGAAGATTTTGATCAAAATGATGATAATGAAAATGAAGATGTAATAGATAATGATGAAAATGATATTGATCAAGATGAGGATCCAGATGAAGCTGATCTTGACGTGGATCAGGATGATATAGATCAAGATGATGATGTGGATGAGGACTATCTTCAGAAACAAGAAGATGAACAATATCATAACAATGAGGGAGATGTTGAAAAAGACATTGATGATGATGAAGAGGAAAATGTGGTCATAGAAAAAGAAGAAGAAAACTCTTTTGACGAAGAAACTAATATAAATATGGAAAATTTTGAAGAGGTTATGTCAAATACGGATTAGGAGGGTGATGATGACGATAGTGATAATAAGGATGACAATGAGTATAACAATGACTCTGTCATAGTTGTGGATCGATGTGAATTATCAGGCGCAAATACAGGAAAAAAGATTAAGCAAGATTTAGAGGTATCCCATCAAACCATGCCATGGCTTGGCCTTCCATTCTTTGATGAGAATACTAGGAAAAATCTCAAGCAAGCCTTTCAGGGAAATCATATTCCCATCCTTGTCGTTCGGGATAAAGATGGCAAAATTATAACCCCTAATGGCGTGGAGCTTTTTGAAGGATTCATTGTCGAGGGCTATCCATTCACTGCAAAGAGAATTGTTGAGGTCCATATACCACCATCATTAGTGCTTGATGGTGTGCAGACCAAACCTCTTCCTTAGACAAGGGTGGTGGTCTATCATTCTATAAACATAGGAGTAGTTGCGATTGACAAGAAAATTCAATTTCCTAATCCTAATGAAGAGTCATTTTGTCACAGATACAAATTTCCTATTTAGCTCTCAGCTACTACAGATACAATTGCCTATTTTTGCTCTGGGCTTGCCTAAACTTGAGATAGCTACAATTAGTTTTAAATTACGTTTTTTTAGCAATCATGGTTAGGATCTGTCGAGGTCGCAGTAAGACCAGATCTAGTACTCTAGAGAAAGAAAAGAAGCACTCAATTAGTAGCCATGAGAACCTGCAGCCTACTGCTCAAGAATATGTAGATCAACAAATGACATCAACAAACGAGGGTCAAGCTTATTCTATTACGATGTCTACTCGAGCACCAATCACTAACCAATAGAAAGGACCCTCCCCAAATTCAATTGCACAATCCCAGTTAGGAGATGAGACTGGAAAGAAGCACCAAGTGGGAGAGCTAACTTCTTGTTCCACTAACACAAAGAGAAGGAAATTGACTGAAATTATATCAAGGAAACCAACAATGGAAAAAGAGAGTGAAGAGGGCGAAGAATTGATATTGGCAACATTTAACAAATGTGGATATTCTGAGGATGAAGAGGAGGAAGAGGATATTAATGGTGTTGCAATTGCAGTTGAAGGTGGAAAACAAGTTATGAATAGCAACAGCACTTGCCAAACCCTAGCAGAGCCCCCGACAGTGGACTTACAAGTTATGGATAGTCTGGGAGTTTAAATAAAAGTTGATAATGTGGGAATGAAATGGAAAAGGATGTGTGATTTTATGAAAGCCTGCAACATGGACAGTAGTGTGGCAGTTGATATGGTGCTCCTTAACTTGCCTGTAAGAAGGAAGCCCCAAACTGTCAATTTCAAAGACAGGAGACTTCGATCTACGAGGAAGGAACGTTGTTACGGTGCCCACAATCATCAACTCTTCGTTGTTCCGCTGCCATCTGCAATCCTCACTCTTCCCTGTCTTCCACGACTGTCATCGTTCTACCATTGTCCACTATGAATTTTTTGCTCGGCTCACTGTTCTCCCCTGTCCACATTTCCTTACTGTACGTTGTCTGTTGCACGTCTTGTCCACGTCCTTTTCTGTCCCATTCCATTCCACTGATTTGATTAAGTTCTGCGCTTTTCCCCACTGCCCGATAGTCCCTGCCGAGAGTCCCCAACAACAATTCCATGCTCATCTTTATCGCAGGTCAACCAAATGGTATGACGATCTGATATGGTGATACAGTGGGTGGATATTACGTTTGAGCACGTTATAACAATTAATCAAAAACATAATATATATATATAGATATAGATATAATATAGATATGTATATATATTAGTACTTATAAAAATAAAAATTAAATTAAAAAAAAAAATTGGGTCTACAAGGAAGAAGAAAAACAAAATGGGGAGTAGGAATAATGACGATAATTCGAAGCAATTTCAAGAAGAACTCGACAACGTGTGCAGGCGCCTTGACGAGCTTGAAAAGAAGCAAGATGACCAACACAAGATGAAAAAATTGTTAGCAATACAGCTTTGAGGACAGAGCTTTTGAAAGAAGGGGCAATGTTATGAATATAATTCATAAAAAATAATAAATTAAATTAAATGTAAATATTAAATCATCAAAATAAGGATTATGTTTAGTAGTCATTATGTTAAGAGAAAAGGCATGTCTAAAAGACATTCCTAGTGATGAAAGGGCACCTGCCTAGGTATATAAGCAGGGTCCTCATTGTCACATTAAACATCACTTGTACATTTTATATATAATAAATTATTATTACAAATACCTTTGCGTATTTTTACATTAAAGTCAACAAGCTATAAGTTTTGTTGCTTCAAGCGCCCACTCTTTAGTGATTCACCCTTGTGAACTATGGTAGCATACAAGTCGTATATACCTTCAATACCTGTAAATTCAAGATTCTTTGGAACGCCGATGTGTTTCGTTTCCTTAATCATGTCACCCTAGCCATCTCCAAACGAGGTCTTGTGGAATTTGTCGAGATGTATTGCAAGAATGTTGGGAGTTGTGACAATATGAAGTTTGGTGGTCTGATATGTAGAGACTTGTTTGCAATTTTTGCAACTGAATCTTCCCAACACAGAGAACAATTGTTCATTCAGAGACAACCATGAGTTATCACTGCCCAGGATGGAAATTGTAATGTCAATGTATGCCTCCCCAATTCTCGACATGTATCTATAGAAAGAGCGCTGTGTAAGGGTCTCCAATACCAGCCCTCCGAATATTTGGTTCACTATGTCATTCAGAGACAACCATGAGTTATCACTGCCCAGGATGGAAATTGTAATGTCAATGTATGCCTCCCCAATTCTCGACATGTATCCACAGGAAGAGAACTGTGTAAGGGTTTCCAATACCAGTCCTCTAAATACTTGGTTCACTATGTCATCATCGTAGTCGTTGATTTAACGTTGAAAAAAATGTGGCATCTGTTGATTTTGCGTAGCATCGGATGTGCTCTAGCTCTGAAATTTTGTGGAGGGGCTAGAATACATAAGATCTCAAAGACCCAGAAATCGTTTAGAGAAATACCACCCGGATTGTGAGTTATTAAAATTATTATTATTTTTTGTTGAAGTTTCTAAGTTTATTTAATTTAGAAACACTTCATACACTTTTCCTGATTTATTCCTACCTACTTGTTAATTTTTCTTTAACAAGTTATTTACAAAGTAAATACTGAAAATAAACACCAGTGCATGCTCAACATATTATAGATCAACAACTAAAAGAAACAAGAACAAACACACCACATGACACCATTATTTTTGGACCGATGTCCCCGAAAAAACCCAATGCGGGAAAACCGATGCAGTTATCTGAGGGTTTTCTTATTAATCAATATTAGAGTACAATCTAGGTGTCGTAACTGGCCTACCCAACAGAGAATTTCCTTAGCAGCGATACCTCACAATTTGAGAGAAATCTCCTGGCTGAAACCCCGGAAAACCCTTCCGACAGCTCCTCAGCAACTGAGTTGCAGTGCGGCAGTGGGCAGCACGATGCAGCATGATGAGAGGAGGTGCACTGCAGATGCAGTGCTGGGAGAAAGGACCAGCAGCAACACAGATGTAGAGGGAATGGTCATACAGATGCAACAATGGCAGTGGCAGAACCATGGGCAATAGTACATGAGGCAACAGTGCAGAGAATGGTGGGCAGGAAGGCCTAGCATCATCACAGGTACCAATGCCGGATGATCAGAGTAATACTCAGTGAGGAATATTGCTAGAGCACAGTCCTCGCTAAGAGGGAGTGTTGATTTGGAGTAGCATCGGATGTGCTCCAGCCACGAAATTTGGTGGAGAGGTTGGGGCACATGAGATCTCCAATACCCAAAAAGGGTTTGGGCATATTCTAAACAGATCAAGAGATATTAAAATAATTAATATTTTTAATGGAGTCCCTAAGTCTAAACTTAGGGAAAATAAAATATTAATGTGTATTAATATGAATCTGTGTTAGCGTGGTCCAAAAGACATGGATCAAGCCAGATCTAATCTTAGCCGTTGATTAGGGACTTAATCTCATTTGTTGAGATGCCAACAAGAAAAGTATAAGACGAGGCTTGAGGATCACTTGGAGAGGACACCAGAGTGATCAATCATTCTATTCTCTAGAGCAGGGTTTGCTAAGAGAGATAGAATCAATGATCGGAGAGCAACTGAGGGGCATTGAGTACAGAGAGACAGAGAGGCAGAGATAGTGCTGGGAGAGCAACAAAGCAACCAGAGAGAGTGATGCAGGAGCAGCCAGTGGTCACACAGGGCCACACAGAGGCAACTAAGTGTTGTGTTGAGCACCAGAGAGGCCAGCGTAGCTGACGTAGAGGCTCGGAGAGCTAACGCAGGGCCTCCTGGAGCTGATGGAGGCCAAGATAAGCTAACGCAGGGCCAGCGCTGGGCTAGGAGAGGCTAACATGGTCCAGATTGGGTAAACGCTGGAGTTTCTGGCGCAAATTGGTGTTGAGTAGCTGTTGGAAGGATTATCCGAGGTTTCAGCCAATAGATTTGTCAGAAACGGAGAGGTATTACTGCTAAGGAAATTCTCTATTAGGTAGGCCAGTTTCGGCACCCAGATTGTACTCTGATATTGCTTAATAAGAAAACCCTCAGATAGCTGCACCGGTTTTCCCACATTTGGTTTTTCTGAGGACATTAGTCCAAAAATAATGGTGTCATATGGTGTGTTTGTTTCTGTTTCTTTTTAGTTGTTGATCTGTAATATGTTGAGCATGCACTAGTGTTTATTTTCAGTATTTACATTGTAAATAACTTGTTAAAGAAAATAACAAGTAGGTAGGAATAAATCAGATAAAGTGCATGGAGGGTTTCTAACTAAGGAAATTTAGAAACTTCAACAATATATATAGTAGATGCTTTCGCGTCCTCGCTTCCAGAAAACGTCCCCGCTTTGTGCAGCATTGATTTGGATAGTCAAAGGTTGACTTTGACTCATTGTTGAAATTGGATTATTGTACTTTCTGTTGAACATTTTATGACAATTTAATAAGAAGAAGAATTTGAAAGGTTTTTCACCCTTCTGGAGTCTTTAACTGGCCTTTGACCAATCTTGGTGTTTCTTGTCATTGCTTTTGATTCTCTTATTGCTCATTGTTATTTAGTGTTCTATCTACAATTGCTATTGTTTATAGGAAGATTGAATTGTTTACTAATTGAAGTAAAATATTGGGATAAAGCAATTCTAACAGCATAGAGCAATTGCTATTGTTTATAGGAAGATTGAATTGTTTACTAATTGAAGTTAACTATTGGGATAAAGCAATTCTAACAGCATAGAGCAGTAGAAAAGTAACAAACCTCTATTGCAAACCTTGACCAAGTTGACAAGGAGCAGATTGTGAAGGGTTTTGACTTGGATTGTTGGTGGACATTTTGGTTGGTCAATTTGTCTATTGCCTTGAATTTGATGTCTCTCTTGTTGAATTGATTCTCTAAGGAAAGGATTGTTGGGTTTTTACCCCAAGTAGGTTTTCCCAGGTTAAACTTTGTGCATTGTGATCTTTATTGTTTCTTCTACTGTTATGGTTGAATTTCTGAAGTGTAATTGCTTGATGAAGTTGTAAATGCTAAAAGAATATATATCATCAGAAGTAATTATCAATGTTGTGAAGATGGGCATCGGGATAAAATCGACAAGGGTCCAGAAAACCAAAAAATCGTAAAATCAAGAAAATGTCGGTAAAAATTGGCAAACATCGGCAAAATTAAGATACCATAAAAATATCTTTAAATATAGACAAACATCGGCTAGGTCAAAAAATCGTGATTTCAAGATAAGATCAGGATGTTATCAAGATGTTCGCAACACTAGTAATTATCAATATCTAAAAATTAGTGCTAGTCCATATTGCACTTGAATTTTCAACATTCTAGGCTCCACTAGTACTATATCCCAATTTTTTAAGCCTCATTCAATCACCTTGAGCCATTCTTATCGAGAACCCTTAGGTGATCCTTTAGGGAATCCTCCCTTGTGGTCAAATACTACTAAATAATAGGAGTAAGGTTGCTAAGGTGACAGTGACAACCAAACTCTTTTTGCCCTAAGCTATGGTTCTGCCTACTAGGGCTTTGCAGTTGGCCTGATAGATTTTGCAGCAACTGTCACAATGGTGAAGGTCATTTCCCTTAAGTTTTCTAATTTGATCCCCTTCTTGGTGTGGTTGTATGACTCACAATCAAGTAAAAATCATTGTTCAATCTTCGTGCTCTTTTCCATTCACCTAGCATGTTATGCTATCTCATTACTCCATGGGTCCAAAACTCATATCTTTCATGACTAGGGCAATCATTTGCATAACCAACTAATATCACATTAAGATATAAGTAAAATTTAATTAACACTTTACACGTTTTAACATTATATATAAACGTCGCATGTGAACTTATTACATTCTTTCTAAACTTACCTTATTATCCGCTCCTAATATCTAATAAGCATAATGATACCATTAAACTATGCCAAGTGTATCAAGGGAGCCTGTAGTAACAAAAACCTCTACTTTTCTAGAAAGTTATGTTCAACATAAGGTATAAAAAAACTTATTTAGAAGAGCAGCATAAACAAATTTGAGATATGGATCACAGACACAATGTAACAGACTGCGAAAAGGGTTTTTGTACAGCTTTACCATTTCACCATTTGTGCACCGGATCCTGTAGACAACACTTGGTGCTGTAGTTATCAAGTTCAAGTCATACTCCCTTTCCAGCCTTTCCTGCCCAGCATATATTTCATATTTCTTGGATTTTATTTCAAGTTGAAGAAAGGATTCTGAGCATCAGCTTGAAAGTAAACAACATTGCATCAAGATACCTGAACAATTTCCATATGTAACAGTCCTAGAAACCCACATCGAAAACCAAATCCCATTGCACCTGACGTTTCTGGTTCAAACTGCAAAAGTATTTGTAGACAAAGAACAATTTATTACAAGATGAAAAAAACTTACTCACAAGAATAAGAATATGCAGAGTAGAAAAGATATCCAAGATGTTGTAACAAATCAGAACTTCCTCTCACCGCATTTCTGGACTATGGCTCTAGTCAAGAGTATAGGGATATAAAACAGAGAATTAGTACTAAACACTATATTGTTAAAGAATTTTGAGCCTATATTGTTGCATCTTGATGGGTCGACCCTCTAGAGGAGGGGAATTGTTGTGCTTTGACCATGTCTATCTCAACTTTTGAGAAGGGCCTCCACTTATTTTGCTCATCTATCAGATGGTTGTACATGTGGCACTAATCCACCATATTATATTGTTATGGACTTGTCCTCTCTGGTTAATTAGAGGATATTAGCATTTTGAGCATAGATGCAGTGATAGTTGTGGATCTACTATTCGTCTCTAAAGAAGAGGCTCCTCCATATTGTAATGTTGTTGGAAGCTATTGCAGTAAAATTTGTTCATATTTTGTCTAGGGCTTTGTGGAATGGATGTTCAACCTTGTTGAAATGCAACAAATATTCTTGGTGCATATTAGCTACTCTTTCCTGCAGGTTTGGATTGACAAAATCAACTTGGGCACCATAGAGTAGTAATGTTGCTACATGGAAAAGGTACATATAAAACCCTTTCTGTTATGTTCTTTTAAAGAGAGAATCTTGCCCTATAATTCCCTGAAAACAAAATCATAGTTCAATATTTTTAGGCAAAGGCACTCCCAAATCAACATGGAGTGGTTGCACTTCTTCAAAATCCCTCTGTTGACCACCATGTGTCAACTACCCATAGCAGTACACCCCCTTTTTTCGCAAAAGGGATAGCGCTTGATCGACGTGTCTGTGCCATTCGACTTTCATCATCAGCCCGATCATGTTATGTTGTAAACCCAGTCTGCATGTGTAAATTGTAAATAATCTTAGCAGATTTGAGTCATGTATGTAAACTGCCTAGGCAAACCTAATTTTCTAGTGATAATCTACGTTCCGAAAGGCTTTTGGTCTCATCAATCCATGATTGGTAGAGTTTTCCTTCAAGCGTAACCCCAAAGCCGGAATGAATTTTGTCATTAGAATCTTAGGGGAATCTTAGTGTGCTTCGAGTCTATGTAAAAGTAATTTGAAAATAATTCTAACTATTTGGTTAGGTTATTACAAATTACTTGATCTGCTAGATTATATTTGTGTCGCAAAACTGGGTGGTCTATGAGGGTTATGTCAAATGGGTTTTCCCCCTTGAGATGTAAAAGTGTAAAAGACATGATGTAAAGTGTCTTGAGGGTTACGAAATGTTTTAATCCCCTCATAAGTCCTAAGTCCTAGGTCCTAGGTGATTTTTCCAAAGGCTAAGTTCGAAGATCCAAAAAATAAAAAAATAATAATAATAAAATTAAAAAAATTAAAAAAAAAATAATAAAATAAAAAAAATTAATAAATTAAAATTTAAAAAAAAAATAAAAAAGATAAATAAAAAATTTGAAAATAAAATAAATATAATAATTAAAATTTTGAAAAAATAAATGCAAAATTTAATTTTTAATATATTAAAATGCATTTAAAAATTTCGACGGATGAGATTAAAAAGGATTTTGATCCTCATCGACGGTCGAAATCATTTTGACATGGATCACTCGAACTAGCCGTTGGGAAATTTTCCTTTAAATAGGGTGTCAGGGGTCACTTGAGATCATTTGACATGTGAGTCTTGTGCTAAATTAAGCTCTCTTGTAGTCAAATTTTGTGCAATAAAGAAAGACTTTGGGGTTGAAAATCTTGCTAGAAATACTCTTCTGGAAATGTTGTAAGATGTTTTATTTTTCTGCATAATTTTATTTTCAGCCATTGATGATAGCTTGATGAAGATTGATTTAGGCACAGATATCTTGTCTGATCTCTAGGGTTTGAATGATAGTTTAATTTCTGAAATATAATGGCAGGTATCTCCATTTGATCTAAATTTCACTGTTGTTTTCTCCCTCTATGTTAATGGTTGATTTAAGCTGTGCAAGATAACCTTAATTTTAAGTTTACCGGGCGTTAGGGGAAGTTCTTGGCTGAACCAGCCAACTCCCAGATTGTGTTTTCTGAAAGAGCTCAGCCAGTTTTGATCCCGGGCTTATCATTTCAAATTTTTTTATGAATGCATGAACTGTTTTCTAAAGTACCTCACATTAAATTTAAAATTCTAAAAATATTTGTGGCATAATGAGAAATCTGGCTATTTAGAGCCTTTAATTTGTAATTACTGTAATTATTTAGCTAGTTTTTTGTTAGGGTTTTAGGTTTCTTCCTTGCACATTTTATTTCTAGGTGTTCAGTTTTTGCAGGTTGCGGGTTGGAAGAAAACATTTTATCTGAAGCCAGATCAAGCCTCGGCATCATTTTACATGGATAATCTTCAGCGGATTTTCAAATTTTATGAGGGAATGATTGTTTATCAAAGTTGTTTTGTTGTTCAGGGTTTATTTTTATTTGCAGAGAAATTTCGAAATTTTTAAGGGGGCTGCAGCCATGCCTTGCATCCTCTGCTCTAGCGTTCTGCCAAATCCATGCTATCTCTCAACTCTCCTCTCTACGTGATCTCAACTTTCCTCACATTGCACTCTATTTGCAGCGATTCTTGCGTGTCACCCTGGGTCACCTCTGCACGTCGTATCTCCGCAACCACGCTGTCAAACCCGCACCCTTCTCTATCCTGTGTGCTAAATTTACGTCCCTCTACTTGTGCGTTCCAATTTTGACCACTACCCTCAATGCTGCCATAGCTCCAGCTCCCCTTCGTTGCACCAAAACCAGCAAACAAATGTTGTCCATCTTCGCAGCTGTATCTAAACCCCATTACGCTGTCCAGCCTCGCTCTCCACGCAAACCTGCAAGTGAACTGTCAAACGCAGTTTCAAATCATCATTCGTCTCCTTCACGCTGCCGCCGTCAGACTCCCTCAGACATGTATGCACACGCAGCAAAATAACACTTCAAATTTTTTTTATCATTGCTCCCTCATTGTTGTCCAGGCCTGCAATCCTCATTCCCTTGTTGCCCACGTTGCTGCAGCTTCTCCACGCTGCTTCGCCAACCCTCACGCAGCTCTTCTCTAGCCATTTCATTCTCATCTCTGCCTGACATCAAGCATTCCTCACAAATTTCTTTATCCACATACCTGTATTGGCAGCAACCAAAAACAAATTCGATTTCTTTTGGGTCAGATTAGGTGATACGTATGGTAAGTTCAGATGCTGGCAAGTTTAGGTTTAAGTTTGATATATTTTATTTTGGTTATAGTTTGATTTCTTTGCTTAGATTTTTAAGTTTTGTATAGTTAGGGTTTAGATATTAATTTTCATTTTGTTTATTTCGGATATGGTAGCGTATATTTTTATTGGCTTTCTTTTAGTTTTAGAATTAAAGTTTTGCTTTTAGATTTATTTCCTTTCAGTTTCGTTTTATTTAAATTTTGAATTTAGAACTATAAAAAATAAAAATAAAAATAAAATCATAAAAGATTTTAGTTTTAATGTGGTTTCATATTTAAGTAAATTTGAAAAAAAATATAAACAAAAAAAATTCCCAAAAACATAAAAAAGTAATGCTTAGCCTTTTTTTATGGTTTAGATTTTTACTTAGAATTAAGTTTTATTTATTTAGACTTTAGTTTTGTTTTAATTTTAGAATTTTATAAAAATATATAAAATATATAAAAATAAAACAATAAAAAAAAATCTGAAAAGGACTAATTGAAAATTCATTTTTGGTGTCTTTTGTGGTTCCACTTTTCTATAGTTAAATGCACTTAAATGTTTATCTACAAGTTAGCTGTATGAAAGTGGTAATTGGTTAGCATTTAAATTTTATGATCATTTAAATCATTTGATTTTTCTTGAAATTTAATTGCTGGAACATTGTTAAAGCATTGTGCATTTATTGAACATCTTGCATCACTTGGGTTATTTGATGATAAATGATTGTTTTACAAGGTTCATATTTGTGCAGCATTTGATAAACAATTATTTAATCATTAACTCCATAAGGCACTGGTATATTAACTTCTAAAATAAATTAAGTGCTTGTCTCCTCTTGCTGTGTCTCCCAACCCAACTGGTCCACAACTGGTCTTCCTTTATCCCATAGGGTCTACCTCCCCTTAGCCTCGGGAGACGGCTTAAACGGAGGGATCACGGATCAGGGTGATAGCCCCCGGTCTGAGCGTTGTCACGTTGCCCAGACAGTCTGTTCAACAACACCCTCCATTCCATATATCTTATTATATTTGGTTTGCTAGTCTAAGACTTCTAGGGTCTTCTTTTGACATCCCAATTTGCCCTTTAGATCTTCATAAGAATCAGCCACTTGAGGTTGCATCTTGAACCCACTGACCAAACAAAGAAAGGCACTAGTTTTTTTCCCTTTCAACCAACCCTAAGAATTCAGAATCTCATCTTTAAATTTCTATTTTAGAAATATATAAGTTGTAACAGAAAATAATAAAAATCAGATTGTATTCAAGAGTCACTAGTATTTACACTTCAAGTCTCTAGCCTTGTGAGAGGCATTGTTGCTGCAAAATCTAGCAAACACTGGAGAGGGAAACCCTACAAGGAGTAAACTAGAGCTATAAGCAACAATGGGGTAATGGCCCACTATCACCACAACCAAAACCCCTTGCTCTCTACGGACTTTCATTGATGAGAGGAGTCCCGGTATGAAAGAGATCACTTACAATAGATATTCCAGGGTTGAAGTGTTCTACGAGATCTTCAAGAGAGACACAATTTTGGTTCAAGGCTTCATCAAGAAGCAATTTGATATCTATGAAGATACCTAGAAATGGAGGCACAAGACCTAGGGTTTGATTGGTTTGACACGTGTTGGAGTAACTCAATGTCAAGGTAAGAAGAAAAAGGTTCTTATAATGTATATTAGCTAGGCCAAAGCTCAAGAAACCTTCAAGGAATTCCTTAAGTTGAGGAAAGAAAAGTTAGGGTTTCCCTCTTCGGGAAAACACCTAGGGTAAGAGAATTTATGGATGAAATTGAAGTGGATGCCCACCAAATTTATAGGTTTTGTGGAAAACCATACTCTTTTAATGTTTAGGCTCTCAAACCACCAAAATCCTCCCACCCTAGAAATTTGCACCAATTCCTAGATTCCTTCTCTAGCCTTGAAAGGACTAATTTTTAAGAGAGAGAAAATATGGAGAAAAAGTCAAAATGATCACCAACAATTTGGATTAGTGCCTTGTCCTTTGGGCATATGGAGTCAAGGATGTGTTAGATAAGCTAACCTTATTTCTAAGGAGGCGGAAATTTGATGCCCTAGCAACAAATTTCAAGCGTTTATACACTCAATGAGATAATGGAGTTTTATGGGAGAGCTACTAGGAGTTCACCACTAGGACAATTCTTAACATGTCATGTATGAGTAATGCATGTTGTTATCTCACAAGTTCTCCCTAAAGCAAAGTCTAGTCTCATCAAGGAGAACAAGTATGGACACAAACAAGGAAAATTGTCCACTGTTACCTTGACATACTCTCTTTATGTTTAGGCTCTCCAACGACCAAAATCCTCCCTCCCTAGAAATTCGCATCAAGCCCTAGATTCCTTATCTAGCCTTGAAAGGAACGATGAGAAATAAAATATGGAGAAAAATTGAGAATAATAACCAACAATTGATGTCGAGATGCATTCAAGAAGAAACAAGAATGGTGGAGCAAGAAATGCCTTCTATTAGAAGCAA
>APFE031049764.1:0-34331 GCA_000404065.3 Pinus taeda
GAATTTGTATATTTTTTCAACTTTAAACAAGAAAACTTTAATGATAATCATTTAAACATGTTTAGTCTCTCCCATATAAAACACAATTTTTTCATAGGAGATTCTTCTCAACTTGATAGTGGTCTAGACTTTTCTTGATGTATAATCATCCACTTGCCCCATGCATGGTGTGCTCTATGGTAAAGCAATTCCAAAAATTTAAAAAACTGGCAGCCTTACCCTTCCACAAAACACGCTTATTCATTTAGGCATATTTTCCTAGTTTTAATCTTAACATGATGTTATCAGAATGCTGTGAGAAATTGGCAGATTTTGATACTTAATTTAGCCATTTTCCAAAATAGCCCTTCACCATTTAACAATATCAGCTGATTACAGCTTATGGCTGGTCTCAATCCTACTTTCTATTTGACCGAAAATATCTGAACTTGTATGTGTGCATTTACAGTTTATAATTTGATGGTTATTAACTTATTTGGCTCGGGAATGAATGTTTCATAAATTCATTCCAAATTGATTTAGAAGAATCTGCAGGCTCAAATTACAGAGTAAGAGGTCCCTTTTCCAGTTCTGGTTTCGATGCCATATAATATTAAAGGCGTTGAAGATCCACAAATACAGGGGATTCATAATTTACATTGAGACTCTAACAAACCTTGGGCATAAGTTTTGAAATTGTTTTTATAAATTTATAGCATAAGACTAATGGAGAGACTGATCATAAGAGTCTCCTGCGGTAGGAAGGGACTCATGAATGTGCAAACAGCTACCCTTTTTTTTCCAACTATTGTCATCACCTTATTAAATATTTCCACAAAGCTACAGCCAATATGATATGATATTCTGCTTGTGGGATTGTACACCCATAATGTTCCTTTTATAATATTGAGATATCATAATCATATATGATTTCAGAATACTGTGTCGCTCATAAGTTTTAAAAAACTTGTCACTCTTGATAAATTTTTACAATGATTCATTACCCTTGAGCAGCACGTCATGCCCACAGAGCAATGCTAAGGCATGTGAACAAAGACATTCCTTGAGAAACATTCAGAAGACCTTACAACCATCTCTGAAGGACAATCCAGACCAATGACCATCAATGACTCCAAAAATGATATCATTCGTTTATGGCATATATTCTATATTCTATGGCATATCATTCATTTATGGCATATCATTTTTTAAATTTCAATAAAAAAAAATTATTTTGAAAATTAAATTTTTAATATAGTTTTTTTATGAAGAACCCAAAGAACCCGAAGAACCCAAAGAACTCGAAGAACCCAAGAACCCAAGCACACGAAGAACCCGAAGAACGCGAAGAACCCAAGAACCCAAAGAACCCGAAGAACCCAAAGAACTCGAAGAACCCAAGAACCCAAGCACACGAAGAACCCGAAGAACGCGAAGAACCCAAGAACCCAAGCACCCGAAGAACCCAAGAACCCGTTAAAGGAAAAGAACCCAATTTTTTTTTTAAGAACCCGGTTCTTCATGGAAGAACCCGGTTCTTCTGGGTTCATCTGGGAAGAACCCGTACCCGAATCCGGTACTTGGGTGCGGGAACCCGGGACGGGTTCGAGAACCCCACCCCCGGGTGCGGGTACTAGTGCAACACAGGTTTTTTCTTTCAACCAAGATGGCCTCGCTAACCAATCTAATGTTGGAAGGCAACCAACGCTTTAATGGCAACAATTATAACATCTGAAAACAAAGAATGTTGACCATTTTTCAATATAGGCATCTTGACCAGCTCATTTTGAACAAAGAGCTCCGTCCTGGTACAGCTGGTACCGATCAAGATAAGTTTGATGATAGAAATTGAGAGGTTGTTATGCTTCTCAAACTCTCTATGACTGATGATCAGTTACCACAGATTTCTTCTAGCAACACAGCTGCCGAAATCTGGCAACATTTGAAGGAATTGCACGAGACATCTGACAAGAGCAGAGCTTTCTTTCTCAAGAATCAATTGTTCTCCATCATGATGGACGAACATATGTCTTTACAGGAACATCTTAACAGGATTAAAGACCTTTGAGATCAACTCAAAGCCATTGGTCGGACCATGGAGGAAGAAGATATGGTAGTTATCACTCTGAAAAGTCTACCAAAATCTTATGAGCACTTCATAGAAACACTCAACATTACCTCTACTAATGTTGATCTGAAGTTTCCGGAGTTATGCACCAAACTCATGCAGCAGGATCGTTGGAAACAACAGTTTGGTAGTGGTGCTTCATCAACCTCCTCAGAAAATGCTTTTGCTGCCAAATATCAGTCCTCTCAGTCCTTTTAGCATAAAGGTTCTTCTCAGTTTTTTCATCCTGCTAGGAAGAAAAATGTGCAGTGTAATTACTGTCACAAATTCGGCCACATGAACAAAGATTGCTGACAGAGGATTGCGTCTGAACAGAAGAAACAGGGAGGGCGATCATGTCCCGTCTTCGGCCTGGTACATTGACTCTGGTGCATCACGCCATTTCTCTCACAGGCATGTCTGGTTTATTAACTTCTCACCTTTCAGTGATTCAGTAGTATTCGGTGGAGGTGAAGAGTACACAGTGGTTGGCAAAGGTACAATTCAGATTCAGTCTGGTGGGTGCACACTCATCTTCCTGAATGTGTACTATGTTCCTGGTATGGAAATTAATCTGCTGTCTGTCAACCAGATTATGAGGAACTCTCCTCAGCTTGATGTAGTGTTCAGTGTGCACAAGTGCTCCATTATCGATAGGGACACTAGTCTGACGGTTGCTGTTGGCCTAGAGGATCATGGTCTATACAGGCTTCTTGACACTGGAGATTCTCCAGAAGTAGCTCTAATAGCTCGTGTTTCTCCCATCAACACTCTGTGGCATCAGCGATATGGGCATCTAAACATGCAGTATCTCTCTCAGCTCTCTTGGGAGGGACTTGTGTCAGGGTTACCTGATATTCAAACTTCGCAGTTAGGAGTATGCTACTATGCAGTGCCTGTCAAGCTGGCAAGCAACATCGGTCTTCATTCAAGGATGGAGAATCTTGGCGCGCATTTAAGGTACTCTAGTTAATTCATGCTGATATTTGTGGTCCTATGCATACATCTTCTATCACTGGTTACAAATATTTTTTGCTTATTGTAGATGATTTCAGTGGAAAGATGTGGGTATATTTTCTAAAATATAAATCTGATGTATTTAGTATCTTTCAAAAGTTTAAATCCTTAGTTAAAAAAGAGTCTAGCTATAATATCATAACTCTTAGGACAGATAACGGGGGGGGGAATTTTGTTCTTCTGCTTTCTCCAACTTCTGTGATACTCATGGCATCAAACGCCAATTAACTACACCCTACACTCCTCAACAGAACAATGTTGTCGAATGTTGCAACCGTACAGTTGTTGAAATGGCTCGTTCCATGTTACAACACAGGAATGTTCTAAACAAATTCTAGGCTGAAGCAGTATTTACTGTTGCCTATCGTCTTACCTGATCTCCTACTCAGGCTGTTAAGGGGAAGACTCCCGAAGAGGTATGGTCTGGTCGTAAGCCTAAGATCAGTCACCTCAAGGTATTTGGCTCAGTTGCATATGTTTGAATTCCAGCTGCTAAGCGCTCTAAGTTGGATTCCAAAAGCCAGAAACTAATTATGACAGGATACAGTGATCATCACAAGGCTTATAGGTTGATAGATATAGCCACTGGTCGTCTTAGCTTCAATAGGGACGTAGTATTTGATGAAGACAGAGGATTCTTTCAGTCTCCTTCTTCTAAGCAGTGTTCTGAGGATCAGCCTCACAGTGTTCTTCTTCCGGTAGGTCCACCTAATGGGAGGGATGATGCAGCATCAGTATTTAATGATGCACTACCTGAGCTTCCTCCAGAAAATAATCCTCCTCATGCTACTCCTATTGTTCCTGAGCCTTCTCCATCTCCTCTTGATATTGGTTCCTCTACTCTCTGGCCTAAATGGTGGGCTAAAACCATTGGTGATCTCCAGGATAATGAGCTTCTTGAAGGTAGAACTTCTAGACATAAGAGCAAACAACAATCTACAGTAAATTTTTCTCTTATGGCTAACTTGCACAGTATTTTTGAGTCTCAAACCTATTCAGAGGCTAAGGGTACACCTGAGTGGGAATAGGCTATGGAAGCTGAATTCCAGAGTCTTCAGAAGAATTACACTTGGACCCTTTTTGATCTTCATGCAGGGAAAAAGCACATCATCTGCAAATGTGTATATAAAGTGAAATACAAAGCTAACGAAACCCTAGACAAGCATAAAGCTCGCCTTGTTGCTCGAGGGTTCTCACAGAAAGAAGGCATTGACTACGAGGAGACCTTTGCTCCTACAGCCAAGATGAGTACCATACGACTTGTCCTTGCCTTAGCAGCTCAGTTCAATTGGAAAGTCCATCAAATGGATGTAAAGAGTGCTTTTTTGAATGGTGACTTACAGGAAGAAGCCTCCAGGATTCAAGGTTGCCGATCAAGAACAGAAAGTTTGTAGATTAGTCAAAGCACTATATGGTCTGAAACAAGCTCCTCGGGCTTGGTACATGAAAATTGATCAGTACCTCACAGATCATGGTTTTCAGCGCAGTCCATCTGATGCAAACCTATATATCAAGCATACTGGTGATGATATTCTGTTTGTGGTTGTCTATGTGGATGACCTTACCATTACTGGCAGCTCAGCACATTTGATCCATGGGATCAAACAGGATTTGTGCAGCACTTTTGATATGATAGATTTAGGACTTCTTCATTACTGTTTGGGGGTTGAAGTCTGGCAAACAAAGAACAACATCTTTCTCTCCCAGTCCATGTATGCCAGAAATCTTGTGGACAGATTCAGAATGCAGGATTGCAAACCTGCCACAACTCCTATGGAACCAGGGCTCAAACTTTCAGCTCAGTCATCCTCAGCCCTTGTGGATGAAACTTTATTTAGGAAATTAGTGGGTAGCCTCATCTACCTTACTGCCACTAGACCTGACACTAGTTTTGCAGTGAGCTACATTTCCCGCTTCATGTCACCTCCTAAGGCTGATCATTGGATAGCAGCGAAGCATGTGCTGCGTTATGTGCATGGCACTCCTGATTATGGACTTTTGTACACTCGAAGTTCCGATCCTATACTCAGTGGTTACACAGATTCTGACTGGGCCGATTCAGTTGATGACTGTAAATCTACAGTTGCGTATGTGTTTAATCTGGGATCTGATGCTGTCACATGGACTAGTAAGAAGCAACAGGAGAAGCAGAGTATCGGGGAGCAGTTAAGGCATCTTGTGAGGCAGTTTGGCTTCGACGTATGCTTTCGGATATGCATGTTTCCCAGGCCGGTCCTACTCCTTTGTTCTGTGATAATCGAGAAGTGCTCAAACTTGCCAAGGATCCAGTCTTCCATGAACGAACAAAACATGTGGAAACCCATTGTCACTACATTCGACAGCTTGTTGAAGATGGATCCATTCAATTGTTATATGTTCCCACAACGGACCAGGTAACATCCTCACCAAGCCCCTTGGTCCTGATAAATTTGTAAAATTCAGAGCGTCTCTAGGCATTGTAAATAGATTGAGCATTAAGGGAGGGTATTAGAATAATGCTACTTTAGTGATTAATGTTGTTTCTATTTTCTGTCTTATTAGCAGTTTCTTAGATGAAGCTTGTTGTTTCTATTTCTTAGTAGAAACTACTTGTTTCTATCTATGTAAATACATTTGTATTAATTATTGAGCTTCATAGCGCGCTGTAAATCAATTCAATCCACTCATTGATTAAAAATTTACTTGCTAATACATTGTGCATCTAGTGAAATTGATCGTCATTGCTTGAATCATTTAATGCTCATTACATGTTAGACATTTTGCAAATATTTTCAAGCGATTGTTAAAGATTCTTATCGTGGAATTATCTTTGTTTCCAAAGTAGCAGTAACTAATCAATTACTTGGTTTTCATTTTATCTAGTGAGATCATTAACTCTATAAGCACTGGTATTAATCATTTAAAATTCTAAAATTTGCTAAGCCTTAATCAGGTATTCGATTGCCTCACTGTGTCTCCCGAGCTGGTTGATTTCCAGTTGGTTCTCCTTCATACTGTTTATGCATAGGGTCTACCCCCCTTAGCTTGCTGTAGGGAGACAACTTAAACGGAGAGATTGGGGATCAGTGTGATAGCCCCCAATCTGAGCGTTGTCATGGGGCCTAGACATTCTGTGTGACAACAGAGCCCTCATTTGGGACTAGATGGTGAAAGGTATTGAGTAGGTACCCGATGGAGCAGGTTAGGCGATTGGGTACATCCATGGCCACATATTAGCAGAGATCGTGGATTACTAGAGGTGTACGAGGGCCAACTTGTTGTTGGGATCCAGGTCGAATTCCCTGTCACAACATGGGATTGGTTAGTGATGGTATTAGCAGTGCGATGTATTCGATGACCGAGTGCCCACACACTTTTAGCTCTCCATCAACACTAGTTTTGGGTTGGATTGATAAGGGAGCAAGCAGACTTTGCGAGTTGTCCATGGATGTTGGGCGTACATGGGACTGTAGGATGTACAACATACTCTGGCAGGGGCTAGTCGGAGGAGGTTGCATTGGAAGGCTATCATAGAAGTCATTGTATGGAGATAGTGCTCTCTTATTGGCATATTGGACGTAGGAGCTACTGAGGCTAGGCACAATAGTGTCATTCTCATTAGCATGTGAGGAGCTAGGCTGCTTAGGTATCCTAGGGTAGATGAGCAGGTGTAACCCACATCATGGTGGATTCACTAGCAAATTAGTGGATGCATTGACACATTTGGGGTGGTTGAGGATGTTGGGTGGTGCGACAGTTAGCGTAGGTGTTCAATGGTGCACAAATTTGTGCCACAAAGTTTAGTATTCTTTAGAGGAGCACAAAGGCGCATGGAGGAGTTCTGTATTGTGCGGGCTTGCATTGTGGAGTAGGAGGATCAATACACACCACCTCGAGGTTTCACATAGAGTGACAACTACTTCGTCACAAGAGGGATATCTAATGATTCAAGATGATATGGCCGCTGGTAGTGGTGTCCAACAATGCATAAAGGTGTGCAACTGGGTGCAGTCATGTGCCAAGGGGCACAGAAATACATGTTCTTATGCAAGGGAGCATAGGCATGCTTAGTCGTATGTAGTGATGTGTAATGCTTCCCAATGGGATTTTGGGGCCTTACCACCAGGGAGACCACCTGATAGAGATGACGGACATGCCATTGGGTATAGTTCACCCAAGATCGATGAGGATGCAGATGAGCATCATTTGATGATATCCATGGCGACTCGCGCACCTCTCTCACTTCTACATTGTTTGCAGGAACAAAGGAGTTGGATGATGTACCTTAATACCTTCATCACGAGTAGCAAGACACGCGAGGCTCGCTTGAGACAATTAGTTGGGACATAGAGTATCAAGGGAGAGACTTCTCAGTGATTCTTGATTCTTGGTGCCCGTCTATTGGATACATACAGGGATCAAAGACAAGGCACAAGAGTCCTAGTAGCTAGTTGCATGTCATTGCAGCAGGCAGTGAGGATTGGGAGTTATGGACCTCTAGTATGGCTATGGGATCTAGGGATCCAGTTAATTGGTGAGACACTCCATTTCTTAGTGAGTACGGCTAGGATAACAAGAGAACTGGTTCATTCTCAGGCTAACACATGGCGGATCACCAAGGTTTTCATCATATGGCGAGGCAGGTTGTTGCTCAAGATTGGCGTCAACCATGGAATGATAGGCTCTAGCATTGCTAAGTCACTTGGCTAGGTTGGGCATAACCTCGATCATCACATATATTATGACCGAGAGTTACAGGACAAGAGGCTCTGGTACGAGCAGGTTGTGCAGTCAGTCATAACTAGAGCATTGTAGGGTCAGCAGAATAGTTTCTTCCTACAATGGGCATGGGACCTTGGCGTCACAGTACTTGACAATTCAGCTACTTCGATAAGGCGAGACCATTCCGATCTACCATTGGATTTTCGTGGTTTGCTGTTCGTGTGGGGGATTTCACCAACATTGAGGGATGATCAGTAGGAGGAGATCAAGGGAAGCTCATGCGGGCAAGGATTCATCTCCACCAGGGTTGGATTGTATCTTTAGGATTCCACCCTTGGAGTGCATGAGATGGATGACTCAGTAGAGCAACGACACGACGAGTTGATCAGGACTTTACATTATCATGATGCTCTACTCACTCACAGTATGCAGAGGGATTTGGTGTTAGTTTTTGTAGTATTTAATGTGTTCTAGCCATGAAACTTTGTGGAGAGGCTAGAATACATGTATTCTCCAAAACCCAAAAATCGTTTCTGGAAATTCCATCTAGAGACTACTTAATTAAAATAATTAATCTTTTTTTAATGGTACCTAAGTCTAAAGTTAGGAAAGCTGATTAATTAAAGGGTATTAACTAACCCATGGTGAGAATCTTCTAGAAGAAGGCTTGGATTGATTTCTAGTTAATCTTAGCCATCGATTATGTTTTAATCTTAGCCATTGAAGCCTCAATGAGAGATTATAAGAAGAAATTTGATGGGGGTTGGAGAACACACTTGAGCAAGAAATTTGATATTGTTAGGAAATCAAACTCCAGAGTAGCAATAGTAAGTTGTTGGAAGTGATTCAGTAGTTTCAAAGCAGTGAGAGAGGGGCAGGGATAGTAAGGATGAAAGGAAGTTTTTTCAGTCTGGTGAGTGCATAGTAGAGAGACAGAGAATTCCACAGAGAGGCTGATGCAGTGCAGAGAGGCACGGTAGAGCTTCAGAGGAAGATCCGTATTTTACTGAGAAGAAGTCGAAATTCAGTGGCAGGAGCCGACGTGGGAGCCTAAAGGTCAGAAGATCGAGTTTCCAGAGTAGCAGCTAATCAATAGAGTGAGAGAGATGTTGGTCTGAGCTAGGTGACACAAACGCAGTGTAGAGGCAGCAAGGAGCAACTCAACCTGAGCTAAGGTCAATGTCGGATCACTGGTGGAAGTGAGCTTTTTCTCACTAGACTTCTGCCAGTGATTTTCTCTGTATGGAAAGCTAGATTTGAGCTTCCATAGATTTGTACTCAGATTTACTATTGCATAATAATAAAACCCTCAATTGTTGCACCACTTTTCCCAAGTTGGGTTTTTATGGGAACATTGGTCCAAAAATAACGGTGTAATGTTGTATGTGTGCATCTATTCTTCCAGTGCTTTTATTTCTTCCGCAATATTTATTCTGTGAAGGCTGCAGTGTATATGTTTCAATATTTGCCATCAAGAATTACAAATAATTTGTTTGATTAATTTAACAAATAGAAGAAACATTATCAGTTGTTGCAGTAGTATTCGAGGTCACCGAATTTTCACATGGTATCGGAGCACAAATTGTAAGTCGGAGAGCTCAACACAGAACTTTGTTGCGAAAATCGCGATAACATCAAAAGATCACAATTTTTCCATTTTCCCGATAGTATTGCACAATTAATTCGGTGATTTTTTTCATTTTGAAAAAATTGAGATTTAATCTTGATTTTTTGGCAAAAAATCGAGATTTATTTATCTATTAGATTTATTTTTTTGCTGATTTTTATTGATTTCATCCCAATTTTTACGATTTTTTCCGACTTTTTCCCCTCGCCAATTTACTCCCAATAACGATTTTCGCATCACTGGTGCAGAAGGACGGAGGAAGTTTGAATCCCTATAGAGGCAACAGTTCAAAACCCTCAAAGGCAGCATAGTCCCTTGGGCCAAGACGGTTAGGTTTTTGAGGAAAAAATATTTCTCTGAGTGTATCAACAAAGAAACTAAACTTTCCAGATCAAAGATTGCCAGAGGCAGAGGGACTAGCAGCAGTTTCCTTGTAGAGTAGATCTCCAGATGGGACGCTGATATTTTGCAACAGTTTGCTAGTGCAAAATAGCATCAGGAGGAAGGAAGAGCACACACAGAGGGAATTCTTTCCTCAAAGAACTTCAAGCACAAAAGTTTGATTTTTCCAAGGAGAGCAATGGTAGTTGTGTGCAGAGTTTCTCATTCCATAAGGGAGTGCAAGTAGCTGGGCAACAACTGCGCAGAGGAGAAGAGGAGGAATTCAACATTTTTGGAGAGATGACATCAACAGGGTTGAGAGATCAAGATTGATTCGAGGGAGCCTCCAACTATGTGATCTAGAAGGCAAGAATTTCATGTTTTCTAGATGAACCTGATCTTGAAGCTTATATCAATGGCGTGGTTGCTGTACCCACAAATGCAGATCCACCTAAGGCCTACAAGAAGGAGATGGCAAAGGAAAAGAGGTTGATACTCGATGGAGTTCAAGATCATGTGGTATCTCACAGCACTGGGAAAGATACTACCTGACAGATGTGGGAAACACTTGCTACACTATATGAGGGATCTTCCGAGAAACGGAAGATGTATCTTGAGGAGAAGTTTAGATGCACAAGGATGTCGAAAGGGGAGCGCATACACCCCTTCCTTGCTAGGCATTAGGATATCCGAGATCCACTGTCTGCAGTAGGGTCAACACCTCAGCCTAAGAGTTGGTGTAGTTTTCGCTAAACAAACGTTTATGAAGAGTGACAAGTCTTCATCCATAGTATTTTGGGCACAGAAAGGTTACCTGATCAGGATCGTATGTGAGCCGATATGTAGCAGGAGGAGATGAGGCGAGATTTGGCGAAGACCAGCATCACTGGCAGCAGCAAAAACAGTGAGACGAAGCATCTGAAGGAACACGAAGAGGTGGCCCTCGCATCAAAGGGGCATGAGGAGCAACACGAGAGGAAGAAGGACATTTCCAAGGTGAAATGCTTCAGATGTGGTGAGCTTGGCCACTACAACACTCAATGTCCTCACAGAAAGAAGAACAAAGAGAAGTAGGATCAATAGGCTCCATCTACTGAGTTTGCTAGGATGTTCTCTAGATTCGAGGAAGAGTTTGCCATGATCACCGAGATATCTCTAGGAGTGAGGTGGCATGATTTGATTTTGTAGCCCCAAAGCGCTACAAGATGGGCAAGATTCTTGAGGTCCACCTCATGAGTCAATACCTTACTACGGGAGCCCATAGTATGCAGTAGCAAGATGGATCAGTGACAATTGATGCAATCAGGGGCCAGAGTGACAAATGCAGTAGCTAGTAGTGGTATGAGACTCAGCAGAGTTGGTAGCAGTGCAGTTGGCATAGAGAAGAGTTAACAGAAACGCAGAGGCTTCAGTAATAACACAGAGTCTAGTAGCAGTCAGGACTCAGGTAACAGGTGCATCATACTGACCATAATTGGTTTAGTATTTTGGATGCTTTTCCATTGCAGTTGCTATAGTTGCAGCAGCAGCAGATGGAGAGAATGTTGTAGTATAGATGCAGTGTTGGCAGTAGTTCAACAGGGCCAACAGCAACACAGATGCAACACATATCAAATTTAGTTGATGGGCAAAGCAACCAGACATTAGCAGCGTGACAAGAGGTGGTGTAGAAACAAGGTGTTTCTTTAGTGGGTTGCAACATTAGAACACATTCTTCGCTAAGAGAGAGTGTTAGAGTGTTAGTTGTTCTAGCCACGAAACTTTGTGGAGAGGCTAGAATACATGTATTCTCCAAAACCCAGAAATTGTTTCTGGAAATTCCACCTAGAGAAGACTTAATTAAAATAATTGAACTTTTTTTAATGGTACCTAAGTCTAAACTTAGGAAAACTGACTAATTAAAGGATATTAATTAAGTCATGGTGAGAATCTTCTAGAAGAAGACTTGGATCAATTTCTAGTCAATCTTAGCCATCGATTATGTTTTAATCTTGGTCACTGAAGCCTCAATTAGAGATTATAAGAAGAAACTCAACGGGGGTTGGAGAACACACTTGAGGAGCAAGGAATTCGATATTGCTAGGAAATTGAACTCCATAGTAGCAACAGTAAATTGTCAGAGGTGATTCAGTAGTTTCGAAGCAGTGAGAGGGGTAGGGATAGTAAGGTCGGAAGGAAGTTTTTCCAGTCCGGTGATCGCATAATAGAGAGATAGAATTCCACAGAGAGGCGACATAGAGCTTCAGAGGGAGATCTGTATTTTACTGATGAGAAGTCGAAATTTAGTGGCAGGAGCTGGAGTGGGAGCCTAGAGGCCAGAAGATCAAGTTTCCAAAGTATCAGCTGATCAACAAAGAGAGAGAGATGCTGGTTCAAGATGGGTGACACAGATCTTCGTAGAGAGACGCAGAGGCAACAAGGAGCAGCTCATCTTGAGCTAAGGTCAGTGTCAACTCATCGGTGGAAGTGAGAGTTTTCTCACTAGACTTTTATTAATCATTTTCTCTATATGGAAAGCTAGATCTGAGCTTCCATAGTTTTGTACTCAGATTTACTACCGCATAATAATAAAACCCTAAGCAACTGCACCGGTTTTCCCAAGTTGGGCTTTTCCGAGGACATTGGTCCAAAAATAACAATGTAATGTTGTATGTGTGCATCTATTCTTCCAGTGTTCTTATTTCTTCCACAATATTTATTTTGTTAAGGCTGCAATGTATATATTTCGATATTTGTCGTAGGAAACTGCAAATAATTTGTTTGATTAATTTAACAAATAGAAGAAACATTATCAATTGCTACAGTTGGATTCAGGGTCACCGAATTTTCACATTTGGATGCCTATACCAGGTTTGACAGTGAGTGGAGCAATGTGTGCTTCACGTTGATCAAGATAGCTTGGGACCCTGGTATCGAGGGACTGCTTCATGACAAGACAGTGTTGGGGATAGGCATGACTCAGTGGCACATTTGGGACCCCAATATCGTTTGCAGTAGCCATTTGGCTCAGTTAATAGAGAGAGTGATTGTTCGGGCATTGCTTGAGGACAAGCAATTTTTGTTGGGGAGGACAGTAATATCCCCAAAATTTTGTGAGCAAGGGAATTTTGCCCAAATTTGGTAATATTAATTAAAAGGGGCAACTAGTATTTTGAAGAAAAGTGGGAAGTATCAATTTATTGCAATTTGGTGACAAATTATTATTTTATTAAAATGGTGAAAAAATAACTACGTGGAAAATTGCCCCCACCAATAAAATAAAATTAAAAGGAGTCTAGAAGGATGGAGAGAAAATATAAAAGGAAGGGTTCATTTTGTGGGGCAGCCTTTGACAATTACACTTAACACTTCATCTTCTCTTCGAGTTGTTTAGCGCAAGGGTAGAGTGTTGTTTAGCACAAGTATTCCAAGCAGGATTCCAACCCATCTTTAGAGGACATCGAGTGCCTCCCTAGTTGGGAATTTGGAGAGTCCATTACTGGGCTTTCATAAACCTTCAATGACAATAGTAATCCCAGCTTTGCGTATTTCCTAGGCATAGAAGCAATTCAAGTTATTCATTGTGGTCCAGCATACAACGAGTTGGGATCTAGGTTATTTGCAGGAGGATATTCCTAGTTGGAGCCAAGAATTTTGTCATGATTTTGCAAGGATAGACAACAACAAATTTGTCAGACAAAATTTTCTTCATTTGGAAGGGTGTAGGGGTTTTTGGCTTAGCATGCACAAGGGAAGAAGTGAGAAGAATTGTGGAGAGATAAGGGTCGGAGATTGGAGGCATACCTCACAGAAGAATTTGGCCAATGGTAGATTTGGTCATAGTTCCGTAATTTCAAATTATGGGTCATTTTCTGGCTAAATTGGATGATTTTCACTTGTTGGGGGTCACCTGGGCTCAGTGGATTTAGGCCAAACCCTTTTTGGGTTTTTATGGGTTTGGTGAGAGGAGACCAGGGTTAATTTCGTAGAATTTTTAGGCAGTATTTCTAGCCAAAATCAGTGTTCTAGTCAACAGCCAACGACAAAAAATTATTGGAGAATGACGTAGTTCACTCTGCGACCATTTCCACCACTTGTGCTAGTGAGATTTTTCTGGGTTATTATGGGTTCCTTGTAAGGAAGCTCCATTTAATTTCCTAGAATTTTTTGAACAATTTAGAGCCTCGAAGCACCAAGTCCTTTCCAGCTAGCAATAACAAAATTTATTGGACCAATGCAGAGACTTGGGAGAGTAGTTCCCAACACTTGGGAAACTCCATTTCCACCTAGGACTTGACTAGCTTGTTGTAGCAAGCCCAGGTTCCTCTTCTTCATTTTTATGTACCTTGTTTTCTCAGTTAATAAAATGGCTCAACCCTGGTACAATTTCTTGTGCAATTTGTCATTATGTTGGTGTGTTAGTTTTAAGGTTACATGTTTATGTTTGATTTGTTGTTATCGCTTAATATTTCCCACTAGGAATATTCCAACTCCCTTGACTCTTTTGTTACCTTTTTATCTTTTTAGTTAAGTCACTTTAGTATGGGTTTTCTCATGTTATAAATTAAAAGTGATTTTTTGTTAACCTAGGACCATGTCCCCTTTTCTCCCCTTTTTGATTTTATAAGGTTTTCTTCTCGGGCAATTGTGTTATGTTGATCAATTTTTCGTCCTAGCCAAAAGGAACTTAATTAGGCTAGTGGAATCATCCCCTTATGTCTCCTAAGATGGGGACATTACACCAAATAAGACCAGTGCCAAAGTACTTGAAAAAGGTAACTTGAAATGTAAATGTACTTGAAAGATAAAGTGCTTGGAAATGTAAACGCCCACAAGTAGATATGCTTGAACATAAAATGGCAAATATAAGTGATCAAGTATCAAATGTTGAAATACAAATATGATGGAGTGGACTTCGTTGATTTTAATTAAAATTATATTTCCACTTTGGTTTATGTTAATTTGGGTGTGTGTGTGCATGTCATGCAAATAGATGATTGTAAAAAATATAGAACTAATCTAAGGTTGGTTTCCTCTTTAGGGCTCATCTTCGCTAGGTTCAGGAAAATTGCAAGGGGGTCCTACAAGATGAAGCTTAGGCTTCAATGAATACCCCTAAGAGCCCACAAGTCAGCGCGATTACAAGGAGGTCCAACACTAAGGGAACAAGCCCAAACCCTTACATCTCAAGTTAGGGATTTATCGGTTCCCCCCAATCCTAGAATAAGAAGACATAGAAGAGGGAGTTCCTAATTAGTTTACTTGAACCAACAAGTTGTTGGAACTTGTTGAAGGTTTATCACTTTGCAAAATCAAATCTAAGCTAATACCATGAGATCATAATTAAATCTAATCTAAAACAAGTATTAGCAATTAATCTAAATTAAGAGCATAAAAGAAAACTATTTTAGATTTGCCATTAGATTGTTCAAATGGTATGAAATAAATCTAAACTAAATTGTATGAATGAAGTTATATTAAAAGAAATGCAACCTATTCTAATATGATGTGATTATTCTACTCTATGGTTAATTTTAGATACAACCACAGAAGGAAAGAAGATCCCCAAATGGGGAGGAGGGATGCTTAAGGGATTTCCCTAACTCCCAAAGAAGGTTACGATGCTTGATGAGATCCCTTGTGCACAAAGAGATCAAGATCAAGAGAAAGAACTCACTTTTGAATAATGGAGTGAAGAATGATTGAAGGAATTACAAATGGATTCCCTGAAATCAAGGGGATTATAAAATGGCTCCTTAGAAGGTTACAACGGTGAAATTCACTTGTTTTACAAGGTAGGAGGTTATAAGTGTTGATATTCTAGGTGGAATAGAGACTAGCACAATATTTTTGAAAAACCAATAATCACTTTTGATATTGATCTTATTTTAAATTATTCCAATATATCATTCAACAATTATACTTCAGAAATTCAACCATACAAGAATAGTAGAACAATAGAGATCACAATGCACAAGAGAAGACAAGATTTACATTGAGAAAACCCACTAAGGGGAATAACCCAACAACCTTTTCAATAGAGAAATTCTATGTTCAACAAGAGACACACCTAGACCTAGTCACTAACTAGGTCACACATGGTCAACCCTCCAAGTCAAGCCACCCAATCCTAATCCAAAACTTCACTCCACCTGATCTGACCCAAAATTTCAACCCTCCTGCAACTGCCCGTAAACCCATAATTTCGACCCCATGTAATAGAACTGCCCATAAAATTTGCGGGCCGAAAAAAGAACAGAGTATCTATACGTGCGAGCTTGAGAGAGAGAAAGAGATGCAATTCATCTTCTTTTTCATCCTCCTTTTCCTTACTGATCTTCATTGAGATGCCTAGAAAATGTCTTTTGAGGAAGTGTGAATTGGTGCTAAGAGAATAAGGTCGAGCTTCCTTCATATAGTGATATGTTGGGTCGAATGGATATGTTCTTTACCCTAGGCCAACTTGACTTGAAGGGAGGCCGACTTGACAACTTTGGAGCCACAAATTTCAAATTCAAATATTCAAATATTCTTCTTTTAAAAGTCGCAATGGGACTTTGACTCAAAATATATTTTTCTTTTAAAATATGGTTTACAATAATAAATACAAATACATCAAATGGCCAAATATACATTATGAAGATCGATCATTGTTACAAAATTCAACACTCCCTCTTAACTAGAGAGGTATTCATAATGGCTATCATAGATGTTCTCAAGTTGACAAATTTCTCTAAGAAAAGGTTATATCAAATCATCATCATCATTATCATCTACTATCAATATCTGTTAGTGCTCATATCTGGGATGGTACCAAGCCCATGGCATATCATTAGCATATAAGGACTCACTCCTCTAGAGTGATCAGTCCTCAAATCCCAAGGCCTCTCATTAGGCCAAAATGTTGAGATCTCAACTAGCAAGCACTCACTCACACTTCCTGGTGAGCACTCGAGGCCAAGACCTCACTCAACCCTTCTGTGGTTGGTGGTTAGGTCTAGATGCCGAAAGGCCTCACTACACCCTTCCTGGTGTGTGATTGGGTCTAGGTGTTGAAAGACCTCACTACACCCGTCCCTGGTGTGTGATTGGGTCCAGGACATCACTACACCTTCCTTGGTGTGTGATCAGGTCCAAATGCTGATAGACCTCACTACACCCTCCCTGGTGTGTGATCAGGTCCAGGCCTTACTCCACCCTTTATGGTGAGTAATCGGGTCTCCTCTCTAAGAGGCACTCACTAAACCCTGACAGGTGAGCACTCTAGGCCTCTTAGACCATTTTTTCCTTCGGGAGAATGTCCATCCATGCTAATATCATATTAGCACTCCCTCTCAACGAGAGGGGTAATCTCCACAAGCCCCAACTTGTCTCTTAAGCACACAAACTTCTCTCTAGGCAATGACTTTGTTAGAACATCAATTGTCTACTTATTGATGGAGATGTATTTGAGCCTTATTACTCTCCTTTGTACCATGTCACGGATGTAGTGGTACTTGATCTCAATACGTTTTGACCTATCATGGAACACGAGATTCTCTGAAAGCTTTACACAACTTTGATTATCATAGTGTATCACGGTCGGTTCCAACTCTTGGTTAAACAATCCCGCAAACAACTTTCGAAGCCACACTGCTTTTGTACACGCTTCATTTGCTGCAATATATTATGTTTTTGCAATGCTTAGTGCGACAAATCTCTGCTTCTTATTCATCCAAGATATCATAGCAGAGCCCAAGTTGAAGCATACCCCCAAAGTCCTCTTCCTATCGTCAACACTTCCTAACCAATCAACGTATATCCATGAACCCATACATCTTTGTTTGCAACATATCTCAAACCATAGTTCACAGTACCATGTAGATATCTCAAAATGTGCTTTGCTAGAATCCAATGCTCATGTCTCAGTTCAACCTAGACTGACTCAAGGTGTTCACAACAAAGCAAATGTTCGGCCTAGTGTTAACCAAATACATCAACGAGCCAATCAATCATTGGTATATCGATGGACCTACCAAATTGGATTTAGAGCCTCTTAACTTATTCAAGTTAGTCACCATGGGAGTAGCCATGGATTGTACTCCCATGGATTTACAATCCATCATTACAAACTTTTGAAGGATCTCAATAACATACTTCCCTTAACCAAGGAAGACTTTTCCATGCTTTTGCCATACTTCCAATCCCAAGTAATAATGCATCAAACCAAGATCCTTCATATCAAATTCAGAAGCCAATTTCTTTTTACAGTGAATTATGAGAGGTTTTTCACCTATTAGAAACAAATCATCAACATATAGCAATAGGATCATAGGTGCATTCTTCACAACCTTGAAATAAAGGATTGGTTCAATATTGCTCATGGTAAATCCCAATCTCATCAAATAGTTGTCAATACAACCATACCAAGCTCTTGGTGCTTGCTTGAGTCCATACAAGGCCTTCTTTAACCTACAAACATGAGATTCCTTTCCATGCACCTCAAAACTGTGAGGCTTCTCTATGTACACCTCTTCCTCAATCACACCATTAAGGAAAGTAGTCTTCACATCTATCTGATGTAAGTTCCATCCCAACGAAGTAGCAAGAGAAATAATGGATCTAATGAAGGTGTATTTGGCAACTGAAGCAAAGGTATCATCATAATCTTCTCCCTCTTTTTGGGAGAACCCTCTAGCTAGAAATCTTTCCTTGTATGTTATATTCCCACTTAGCAATATTGCTAAGGGAAATATCAATCTTGCCCCATTTTGTCTTATTTCATCTTTCCACTTAGGAGATGTGGGATCAAAGGTCCCACATGAATTTTGGGATTAAGTGGGGGCCCAAACGTTAGGAAGGAAGGGAAATATTGTGGTTCTAGTAGAGGTGGGGGCCACCCTATGGAGAATGATGACCCACATGTGGAAGACACTTTCATTGGAGCGAAGTTGGTGAGGAAAGTCAAGCTGGGCCCACGTGGGCATCTTGGAGGCTCTTTAATAACTAGAGCAAGAGGAACCCATTTTGGTCATTCATTCATCTATTCAGAAATTGTGTCTTTGACATAGCACACTTGAGCTGAAGTCAAGTCCGCAGTGTTGTTTAGCACACGAGTGTCTCCAAACAGAGATCTCAACCCTTGCTTCGGTGGACTTAGAGTGCCAGCCCAAGGAGGTGGTTCTACCGTTACAAGTTCGTACCAATGGCAGGGGCTGCGGGTTTGTGGAGAGAATTGGCAGCAACAACACAGGGACTGCGCAACTCTTGGAGGAGGCACGCTTGGAGGCTATGGAGTAAAGGGAGTTAGGGGCTGAAACTTGAGGTGGAGCCTGGGGAAGTGTTGTGGGGGATTTTCTAGCATTTTGCCGAAGCAGCAAACACAACATTCGCTACAGGTTACATCTTCTGCTTGTGGAGGAGGGCCAAGCACTTGGGGGTCAATTTTGGAGCTTCAAAACTAGGACAAACCCTTTCTGGGTTTATTGAGGAAAGGCCAAGATTAATTTGAAAAAAAAATTGCGCAAATTTGAGGGATCAAACAAGCGTTCCAATTCAACCAGCAGTTAGACGAGCTAGAGGAAAATTTGGCCAAAATTCCAAGGTCAACATTTAGCAAATGGCTTCGTACGTTTTGTGGGTTATTTGTGGAAAGCCCAGGGTTGATTTCCTGGACTTTTCTGAGCACCCGAGGAGGCCTAAGCAACAATTCTTTGCAGCTAGCAACATATTTTATGGGTAGTTTCAACATAGAGCCAGGAGAGAGTAGCAACAGATTTGAGAGGGATTTCTTATTATTCATTTGGGCTTAGCTAGCTTGCCTTGAGCAAGCCCAGGTGCACTCTTTCCAACACCTCATTGTACCATCTTCTTATTATAATAGAATGACTCAACAGCATAGATTTTAATGGTTGAATTGAGGCTTCTGTGATCCATAACAATTATAAGAAGAAATATTTCGGCGTAAATCACATTCAGAAAATCATTGTCGACGCGTTTCGAACCAACCAGTGTGGTTCATCGTCAGGACAAGTTGAAAAATCAGATCTATCTTTGCCAATTAAATACTTAGAGCAAAGCTTCCAACAGCTAACTAGGACAACATCTACATTTGACTAGGGACCAGGGTCAACTAAACCCGTAATAAAAGTAAGCAAGGGACCTATATATAAATTCCATGAGTAAATTTAATTAAATTACATGAATAAATTTAATTAAATTGGTAGTCTACTAAAACATTAAAGAATTAACTATAACTCTTAAAATTGTAAATTATTTGTTTATTTATCTAATATCTAATTTATTATTATTTATTTATTATTTATATATATATAAATAATTATATATATATATATATAATATATATATATATATATATATATATATATTTAGGAGGATAAGTAAAAAAAATAAATAAAATAAAATAAATGAATAAATAAATAATAATAATAATAATAAATTAAAAATCAAAATCAAAATAAAAATAAAAATACATAAATAAATAATCTCTAAATATACTGCCAATAAAAGATATACAAAAAATAAAAAAATAAATAAAATAAATAATAAATAATAATAAGTAATAGTAGTAAAAAAAAAAAGTAATAATAATAATTAATAATAAATTAATAAAATAAAATAAAATAAAAGAATAAAAAATAAATAAATAAATGAATAAATAAAAATAAACCTGAAAAAAAAAAAAGGAGGAGGTCACGAAAGGGAACAATAGAAAAACCACAAAGCAAGAAGGAGACACCCTAGGAGGAAAGAAAAGGTCTCCAAGGGGACAATGAAAGCACAAAAAGGATAAAAAAGGGGGGGGGGGGGAAGAAAGACTAGGAAGAAATCGCTGGGATCCAACAGCTACTGATCTTCCAACCATCATCTCTATTGAGATTATTAGGCCTTCTTTCAATTTCAATCGCTTCCCTGAATTTACGATGATGGAAATGAGCTACTTTGGCAATAACCTTGGCCTCCTCTATACAAACGTGATGCTTGGTCTTATCCACATGCTCTGCTAACGCTGAAGACTTGGTTCTCCCATGTCTTAGGTCAGCTGCATGTTCACTGATCCTCTGATGGATAGAGCGCCCTGTTTCCCCGATATAGGGGGTCCCACAAGAACAAGGGATTAAGTAGACACCTTTCATGTCCTTAGGGTCAACGGGATACCGCGCATTTGGTTGAGATCTGTCTCACTTCCACTTTTTTCTGTTTCGAGGGTGAGATCTTCGAGCAGACCTGTGGTGTTGCCATGGGCTCCCCCCTTTCCCCTATTGTTGCGAATTCTTTTTATGGAGGATTTCGAAGCCAAAGCTTTAGCCTCGGCTTGTCTCCTTCCCAAGCTGTTGAAAAGGTATGTGGATGACACTAATGTCATCTGGCCCCATGGCCAAGAGGAGTTGGATCTCTTCTTCAATCACCTTAACTGTCAATCCTCTGCCATTAAGTTCACCATGGAAAAAGAGGTCAATGGTTGCCTCCCTTTCCTAGATATTCTTATATCTAAGAATAAGGATGGCTCTCTCTCCCACTCAGTGTTCCGGAAGAAAACGCATACTGAGCAGTATCTTCATGCCGATTCCCATCATGTCCCTGCTCAAAAGATGGGTGTTCTTAACACCCTCGCTACTTGTGCTCTTAGGATTTCTAATAATGAGAGCTTCGATAAGGAGAGATCCCATCTCCTTAATGTCTTTGAGGAGAATGGCTATAGTAGGCACTTAGGTCAGAAGGCTTTCCTTAAAGCCTCTAAAAATTCGTTAATTAAAAAAGAACCTAAAGAGCGCCGTCTAGGTGTCCATCTTCCATATGTCCAGGGAACCACGAACAAGATTGCTCGGATCCTTAAGAGGTATGATATTCCCTCAACCTTTAGGCCCCTCAACACCATTCGCAACTCCCTCCGATCGGTGAAAGATCCCGTTGACCCTAAGGACATGAAGGGTGTCTACTTAATCCCTTGTTCTTGTGGGACCCCCTATATCGGGGAAACAGGGCGCTCTATCCATCAGAGGATCAACGAACATGCAGCTGACCTAAGACATGGGAGAACCAAGTCTTCAGCGTTAGCAGAGCATGTGGATAAGACCAAGCATCAGGTTTGTATAGAGGAGGCCAAGGTTAATGCCAAAGTAGCTCATTTCCATCATCGTAAATTCAGGGAAGCGATTGAAATTGAAAGAAGACCTAATAATCTCAATAGAGATGACGGCTGGAAGATCAGTAGCTGTTGGATCCCTGCCATTTCTTCCTAGTCTTTCTTCGCCCCCCCTCTTTTTATCCTTTTCGTGCTTTCATTGTCCCCCTTGGAGCCTTTTCTTCCTCCTAGGGTGTCTCCTTCTTGCTCTGTGGTTTTCTATTATTCCTTTTCCTGACCTCCTCCTTTTTTTCAGGTTTTATTTTTATTTATTTATTTATTATTTTATTTTTATTTATTATTATTATTATTATTAATTTTTTTTTTACTACTACTACTACTATTATTATTATTATAATTATTTTGTATAATTCTTTTATTCCAGTATAATTTAGAGATTATTATTTATGTATTTTTATTTTTATTTTGATTTCATTTAATGTATTTTATTATTTATTATTATTATTATTCTATTTATTTATTTTTTACTTATGCTTCCAATATATATATATATATATATATATATATAATATTATATATATATATAATATAATATTAAATATTAAATAATAAACAAATTTTACAATTTTAAGAGTTATAGTTAATTTTTTAACGTTTTAATAAACTACCAATTTAATTAAATTTACTCATGTAATTTAATTAAATTTACTCATGGAATTTATATATAGGTCCTTTGCTTACTTTTATTACGGGTTTAGTTGACCCTGGTCCCTAGTCAAATGTAGACGTTGTCCTAGTTAGTCGTTGGAAGCTCTGCTCTAAGTATTTAATTGGCAAAGATAGATCTGATTTTTCAACTTGTCCTGACGATGAACCACACTGGTTGGTTCGAAACGCGTCGACAATGATTTTCTGAATGTGATTTACGCTGAAATATTTCTTTTTATAACGTAGATTTTGGTGAAATTTCATGGTTTGACTCATGCGTTTGATTTTCGTGGTTTTATTTCTATGTTTGCTTGTTATTTACTATAAAAATTCCCTTACGAATATTACATTATATTTGTTAATACTTCCATCTGCAACATGCTTGATCTTGTATATCCACTTGGAAGTCACCACTAACTTCCCTTTTGGCCTTGGCACAATCTCCCAAACATCATTCTTCATGATAGAATGGTATTCTTCATTCATAGATTCCTTCCATACTTGTTGGCTAGCTGCTTCTCCATAAGTGGAAGGCTCTGCATCAATAAGGTTAGTCATGAGAGTTGCATAGCTAGAAAACCTTTTAGGTTTCTTGATTTCTTTAGAAGTGCCATAAGGGGCTGCATGCCCTTATGCTTCTTCCAATGTAGAACCCAGTGATGCTGGTATTTTTCTGATTTCTAGAACAACAACTAGTTTTACTAGTTCACGAGGCCCATCTAGCTCTTCAGGACATTCTATAGAGCTTGAACATTCTTCCTTCAAAGCCTCTTGCTTTACTTCATCATAGGAATCCATGGAGACTTCCTTAGACTTTTAGTATGCAACTTTATCATTGAAATTTGAAAGTGACAACTCGACTGACCTCAATCCATCGCTACTCTAGAAATATAAACTCTATAGACCTTTGATGATTCACTGTAACCAACAAATATGCCTTTCTTTCCTGAAGGCTCAAGCTTGTTCCTTCTATCCTTAGGAACATGAATGTAGATAGGACAACCAAAGATTCTCATATGTCTAACCTCTAGCTTATGTCTAGAGAACGTTTCTTCAGGAGTCATACTTTCCAGAATTCAATGAGGACGTCTATTTTGAATATATACAACTATCAACGATGCTTATTCCCATAAGAACATCAACAAATCTTGATTACGCATCATGGCCTTGACAAATTCTTCAATGGACCTGTTCTTTCGTTCTGCTACACCATTCTGATGTGGATTATAGGGGGATAATAAAAATCCACAAATTCTTTCGAGGTGTACTCTCCTACATTGTTAGATCTCGAGATCTTGATCTTCTTACCTGTCAAGTTTTCCACTTCAACTTTGAATTCCTGAAATCTTGTGAAGACTTCATCCTTGGTCTTCATTAGATAGATCCATGTCTTACAAGAGAAGTCATAAATAAATGTCACATAGTACAAGCATCGAACCAAATACATAAGAGTGAATCAAAACTAAAGCTTCTTTAGATCTATTTTCACTACTTGGAAATGGTTTCCTGATGTTCTTTCCAAGTGTGCAACCTTTACAAACACCCTCATGACCTATGAGCAATTGAGGGACACCTGAAACTATTTGATTCACTTTAGGTAATCTTCTATTTTGGATTGATTTCATCATGTACTAGTGCTTGAGTTGGTTGACTCACAAGCCTATACAATCTTCCTTCACGAATCCCAATAACCCTAGCATCAACTATAGTAGAGCCCTTGGACCACAAAAGTACTTTTCCATCCATAAAAGCCACTCTCTCTTTTATCTTATAAACATGAAATAGAGACAAGATTCTTTTTCAAACCTGGGCACATACAAACATTGTATAGTTGTACATTATTACTAGATTCCAGTTCAATGGATGCCTTTCCAACTCCTTTGACTGCCTAATTGTCATTGTCCCCAAGTTCTACCCTTTGAGACAACCTCTTTAACATCACGCTAGTAAGGTTACCATGATCTCCTGTTATGTGTCTTGAAGAACCACTACCTACCAGCCACATATCATCATCATCTGCAACAGAACTTGTTAGAGCAGAGAAGTAAAAGAAATCTTTGTTATCTTTAGACTTCTTAGATGTTCATCTTCAACATCGGCTGCAAAACCATGTTGTTTTCCCTTTTTCTTTTTTCTATTAGTCGTGTTAAGACAATCCCTTTCAAAATGTCCAAATTTTTGACAACCATAACATTGAATCTTTCACATGTCCTTCCTTGACTTCTTGTGTTGAGAACCAGCCTTCATCTTCCCTTTATTCCTGAAGTCGGCTACTAATGCTTAAGAAGCTTCTTCCTTTCTATCTCTTGATATAAGCCTTAATTTTTCTTGGGCACAAGAGGACTACAATTCTTCAAATGAGGGAGTTTCCTTTCTACTACTTATGCCTACTACAAATGCATCCCATGATGTGATATTCCCACTTAGCAATATTGCTAAGAGAAATATCAATCTTGTCCAATTTTGTCTTATTTCATGTTTGCACTTAGGATATGTGGGTTCAGAGGTCACACATGAATTTTGGGATTAAGTGGGACCCCAAACAATAGGAAGGAAGGGAAATATTGCGGCTCTAGTGGAGCATGGGGGGCACCCCACATAGAATTACAACCCACATGTGAGAGACACTTTCATTGGAGTGAAGTTGGTGGGGAAAGTCGAGTTGGGTCCACATGGGCATCTCGGAGGCTCTTTGATAAATAAAGCAAGAGGCACTCATTTGGGGCATTCATTCATCTATTCAAAAATTCTGTCTTTGACATAGCATGCTTGAGTGGAAGCCAAGTATGCAGTGTTGTTTAGCACACGAGTGTCTCCGAGCTCAGATCTCAACCCTTGCTTCGATGGACTTCGAGTGCTAGCCCAAGGAGGGAGTCCTACGTATATCAGATCGTACCAGCAGAAGGGAGCTCCAGTTTGTGGAGAGATTTGGCAGCACCAATACAGGGACTGCCCAAATCTTGGAGGAGGTATGCTTGGAGGTTGTTGAGTGAAGGGAGTTAGGGGCTGAAACTTGAGGTGGAGTCTGAGGAAGCCTTGTGGGGGCTTTTCCAGCATTTTGGCAGAGCAACAAACATAGCATTTGCTTCAGGTTACATCTTTTGTTGTGGAGGAGGGCCAAGCATTGGGGGTCAATATTGGAGCGTCAAAACTAGGACAAACCCTTTCTAGGTTTTTCTGGGTTTATTGAGGAGAGGCCAAGATTAATTTGGTAGAATTTTCTGGGCAGATTTGAGGGGTCAAAGAAGGGGACCAACTCAACCAACAGCTAAAGAAGCTAGGGGAAAATTGGGCCGAAATTCCAAGTTCAACATTTGGCCAATTCCTTCATGGGTTTTTGTGGGTTATTAGTGTAGAGCCCGGGGTTAATTTCTGGATATTTCCTGAGCATCTGAGGAGGCCCTGTTGAGAATTTTAGTAGGACAGTGAATATGTTAATTCCATTGTTCCACCAAGACTCTAGTGCAGGGAGACGTGGACATAGGGGGGGACGTGTGGGAGTACCCTCGAATTTTAGGGAAATTTCGAGGGTGCAGGGAGACGTCGAGGTGTATATATATATATATATATATATATAATATATATATATATATATATAATTCAAGTTCATATTCATTGTTCACTGTTCAATAATGAAAGTATAAAAAATATTAAATAGACAATTGAATCATTGATTCATCCTCATCATTCAATGATTCATCATTCTTACAATCAACATTGATTTTAAAAAATCAAATTCATTATTCATCATTCTAGAATCTAAATTGAAAGCAAAAGATACTAGTATACTTTCAAAGTTTGAACACTAAATTTATATAACTCAAAGTTTGAACCTAGGTTTTAGAATTTTAGTAATTTAATATGTTTTTGTTCTATTTAATTTTAATTTTAATTTTTTTAATTCTTTTGATTTTTTATTTTTTATTTTTAATTTAGGTCTTACTAAACAAATTTAAAGGGGGATGCCCAGAAACACCCTTTTTGAAGGGGGATGCCCAGATGCACCCTTTTTGGGGAGTCTGGACTCCCACACTGAAGGGGGGTGCTCATAAGCACCTTTTTTGGGGAGTCCAGACTCCCACACTGGGGAAACACACCCCCTTGCGTCTCCCCGAGACTCCCCAAAAAGGGTGCATGGGGAAACGCACCCCCAAGGGACTCCCCGTCCAAAGTGTGAGGGGTGCGTGCACCCGACCCTAGGCGATGCGTCCATGTGGAACACTGGTTAATTCTCTTTAACTTGATAACTATTTGTGTTACCTTTTTCCTTATTAACTTTGATCCTTACTATTATAGTGTGATATACATCAAACAACTATCAAAACAATAAGAATAGTGGCACAGTGGATAGGCTGCAAGCAAAAGCCAAAACCCCTCCTCTTGAGGGGAAGACCCTTAAATCTCTTCTCTTCTTATTGGTCCTTCAATTGACGAATTTGGAATACCATGACCTAATGACTTAGACAAATGCCCTCCAAGATCAAGATCAACTCGGCCTCCTGCTGCAAGAACTTTGACCTACTTCTACAGATCCAAAATTTTGTTTTCTGGCAACCACTGTTCCTCTAGAAGACTTCGATCTTCTTTGTATCGCGTTCTCTTCCCTTCGTTGTTGAAGTTTCTAAGTCTAACAGTTAGAAACCCTCCATGTACTTTCTGATTTATTCCTTCCTACTTGTTTTGATTAATTAACAAGTTATTTACAATGTAAATACTGAAAATAAACACAAGTACATGCTCAACACATTACAAATCATCAACTGAAGGAAACAAAAACAAGCACACAAATGACACTGTTATTTTTGGACTAATGTCCCCGGAAAAACCCAATGCGGGAAAACCGGTGCAACTATCTGAGGGTTTGATTTATTAAGCAGTTTCAGAATACAATCTAGGTGCCAAATCCGGCTCACCCAACAGAGAAAAATCTCAGTAGTTCTGGATTTTGCCCTCTACGTTAGTGTTCCCAGTTGTTCCAGCAGTTTTGGCTCTTCCCGACAGTTTCGGCTTCCGCCCTCTATGTCAGCTTTCCCGGGAGTTCCTGACAGTTCCAGCTATTCCCGGCAGTTCCGACTTCTACCCTCTGCGTCAGCTTTCCAGGCTGTTTCGGCAGTTCTCGGCATTTCCAGCTATTCCCGACAATTTCAGTTGTTCCTGACAGTTTCAGCTATTCCCAGTAGTTCCGGCTTCTGCCCTTTGCGTCAACTTTCCCAATAGTTCTAGCTTCTGCCCTCTGCGTCAGCTTTCCCAGCTGTTCTGGTAGTTCCTCCTGGCACTATCTCTGCCTCTCTACTTTTGTATTCACTACCGCCTCAGCTGCAACTCCTGATCACTCACTCAACTTTCCCAGCAAACCCAACCCCAGAAAGTCGAAATCTTGATCTCTTGGTGTGTTCTCCAAGTGACCCTCAAGCCTCCTCTTATACTTTTCTCGTTTGACAAATCAGCGGCTGAGATTAAGTCCCTAATCAACGACTAAGATTAGATCTGGCTTGATCCATGATTTTTGGACCATTCTAATACAGTTTTATATTAATTCACAATAATAATTTAATTTCCCTAAGTTTAGACTTAGGGACTCCATTAAAAATATTAATTATTTTAATATCTCCCAAACTATTTAGAATTTGGCCAAACCCTTTCTAGGTATTCGAGATCTCATGTGCCTTAGCCTCTCCACCAAATTTTGTGGCTAGAGCACATCCAATGCTACCCCAAATCAACATTCGCTTGCCTTTCCTTGTAACTTAGGGCTAGTGAGACACCCTAAGTAACCTTCGCTTGACTTCCTTTCTCTCTTTCCTCTAAGATCGAACCAATGATAGCCCCAACAAAAAAACCCTAGCTTCAACTTGTACGTGAGAGAGAGAGAGAGAGAGGCTTTACCCTAACACTTTGATTTCTTTTACTCTTCTTCATCGACTTCCTTTTCTTCCCTCTTCTTCGTGTAGAATGAGATGAGTCCTCATAGTCCTCCCCGCTTCATTAATAATTTCTTAATGAAGGACAAATGGAGTGCATGGGATCATCTATGTGGTAGGACAACTTCACATGGAGTTGGGCATAGTGCCACATTATCATGATCCACTACTCATTCATGGTATATGGGGGACTTCTGATACTTATACTAGGCAGGATAGTGAGTGGAGCAGGGGGAGCTTCAGGTGGGATTGGGATCCTGGTATTGAGGGATTCTTTCATGTCAGGACAATGCAAAGGTCAAGGATGAACCAGTGGTGCGTCTAGGACCCTAGCACATTTTTGCAGGGGAGCAACAACTAGAGAGAGCATTGTTCGGCAGTTGCTAGAGGGAAAGAAACGTTTTCGCGGGGAGGACTATGATATTCCCACTTAGCGATACTACTAAGGGAAATATCAATCTTGTCCTATTTTCTCTTATTTCATGTTTGCACTTAGGAGATGTGGGTTAAGAGATCCCACATGAATTTTGGGATCAAGTGGGGACCCAACCATTAGGAAGGAAGGGAAATATTGCAACTCTAATGGAGGGTGGGGGCCACTCCATGGAGAATTACGGCCCACATGTGGAAGACACTCTCATTGGAGCGAAGTTGGTGGGGAATGTCGAGTTGGGCCCACATGGACATCTTGGAGGCTCTTTGATAAATAGAAAAAGAGGCACTCATTTGGGGCATTCATTCATCTATTAAGAAATTGTGTCTTTGACATAGCACGCTTGAGCTGAAGTCAAGTCTGCAACGCTATTTTAGCACACGAGTGTCTCCGAGCAGAGATCTCAACCCCTGCTTCAGTGGATTTTGAGTGCCAACCGAAGGAGGGAGTCCTACCTATACCAGTTTGTACCAGTAGTAGGGAGTGCTAGTTTGTGGAGAGAATTGGCATCAACAATACAGGGATTACGCAACTCTTGGATGAGGCACGCTTGGACGCTGTGGAATAAAGGGAGTTAGGGGCTGAAACTTGAGTTGGAGTCCAAGGAAGTGTTGTGGGGGATTTTATAGCATTTTGGCGGAGCAACAAATGCAGCATTTGCTTCAGGTTACACATCTTCTACTTGTGGAGGAGGGCCAAGCATTGGGGGTCAATTTTGGAGCTTCAAAACTAGCACAAACCCTTTCTGGATTTTTTGGGTTTATTAAGGAGAAGGCAAGATTAATTTAGCAAAATTTTCTGGGCAGATTTGAGGGGTCAAATAGGGGGCCCAACTCAGCCAACAGCTAGAAGAGCTACGAGAAATTTGAGCCAAAATACCAAGGTCAACATTTGGCCATTTCCTTCGTGGGTTTTTGTGGGTTATTAGTGGAGAGCCTGGGGTTAATTTCGCAGAATTTTCTAAGCATCCATGGAGGCCCTAGAAACAGTTCTTTGCAGCCAGCAGCATATTTTCTAAGTAGTTTCAGCGCAAAGCTAGAAGAGAGCAATAGCAGACTAGAAAGGGATTTATTATTGCTCATTTGGGCTTAGCTATCTTTCCTTGAGCAAGCCCAGGTGCACTCTTTCCAACACCACATTGTACCCTCTTATTTATTAATAAAATGGCTCATATCAGCGCAGTTCATGGAGATTTCTGGTTGTTAAATGTGCTATAAAATTTGTATGTGTTTCTGCTATGTTTTCTTTGCTTAACATTTGTATATTTCCATTTGGAATATTAAACATGATCTAAGTAGACCATTGAGTATGGTAGTCACAAGCTCTTGATTTGAAATATTCTCTCCAATGGCTTGAATTTGGTCTTTGATTTGAGAAATCCTTACAAAATATGAAGCTATGGTGTCATCATTCATCATCGTTACATCTTGAATTTCATTCTTCAGACTAATGGCTTGTCCAACATTCTTGATAGTAAATAGGTTAGGGCATCATTCATCATTTTGGAAGTATCAAGCTTTGCAATGTAGGGATTTAGATGATCTTTGATGGAGTCCATAATAAGACTCATGGTTGCGATGTTATCCTCCTTAAACTTCTCCTTTCCTGCAGCATCTGCTGGTTCTACAACTTTCCCTGCCACAATATCCAAATCGTGTTCCCTGTGAGAATAAGATCAATTCTAAGTTTCCAAGCTCTAAAGTTTGAGGCTCCTTCCAACTTATTCTTAGATTTCATAGAAGAGGCCATGGATGCAAATCAACAAGGACTTCAACAATGATGATCTCAAAGTAGGATTTCTTGAAAGTTGATCTCAGTGTCCCTTCCTTCACCAAAGCTTTGATACCATATTGATTTGCAAAGTGCACTAGAGACTAGCACAGTGTTTTTGAAAAAATGACAATTACTTTTGATATTGATCTTCTTTTAACTTATTCCAATATATCACTCAACAATTATACTTTAGAAATTCAACCATACAAGAATAGTAGAACAATACATATCACAATGCACAAGAGAAGGCAAGATTTACCCTAGGAAAACCCACTAAGGGAAATAACCTAGCAACCATTTCAACAGATGAATTTCTTCTATTCAACAAGAGACACACCTAGACCACTTAGTCATTAACTAGGTTACACCTGGTCAATCCTCCAAGTCAAGCCACCCAGTCTTGATCAAACACTTTTCTCTGCCTAATCTGACACAAAATTTTGATCCTCTTGCAACTGCTAGTAAACCTAGAATTTCAGTCCCTACAATTGCCCAAAATTTTCGCCACCTCCAACAAAGCTACCCCAAAAAGCTACGAGTTAGAAGAAGACGAGACTATCCACACATTCGAGCTAGAAACAGAGAGAAAGAGATGCAATTTTGTAATGTTCCAAATTGAAAAATATAGTAGATAATAGAAGCAATGAACTAGCTACAACTACAAAATTCAGAAATACACAACCATACGCATTTGAACACGAAAATATGTGCAAAAACTCTGAGTCATTGTATTAATTCTGATAAATATGAGTACAATAAATGAGATCAGAGGAACCTGGGCTTGCTATTGCAAGTTATGGCAAGAACCCAGGTGTGATTACAATGCTCAAATGTTGGAAAGATTCGCCATGAAGAATTGTGCATGCCCAGGAAGAATTGCTAACTGCTACTAGGAGGAAACTAGAAGAACTGCTCTTAAAGGTGCCCGGAATGCGTTGAAACTTTGAGGGTGGATTCCCCACTAGATACCACGCAAGACCTAGAAATATCTCACGAACCCAAGTGATGGAAATGGTCCCAGGGTGAACTGCGGCCTCCTCCAACAATCTCTGTTCTTGGCTGCTCGATGGAACTAGGAATTATGCCCTTATAAGTGCTCAAAAAATTATGTAAAATTAAACCTAACCTCCTCTCACCAAACCCACAAAAGCCCAGAAAGGATTTGGGCTAAATCCACAAGTCAACGATGACCCCAAATCTACAAAATGGACCAAAACTCCCTCAAGAAATCCTCCCCAACTCCTGCGAAATTTCTCTCCTAATCTCTAAGTGATTCCTAGCTCTCCACGCCTCCAAAACACCTTCTATCAACAACTACGTGGAAGTTGCTAATAAACCCCTGCGCAAGCCCTAGATAGACAAATTCGGCCCTGCAAACCTCCATGGGAAAACTCGTCCTCCTTGTGGGAAATTCCTTGCAAAATCTCCAGCCCAAGCTCCCTTGTTTGCAAGCTCTTCTCACCCACATGAATTTTCTTCTGCTCCCTAGGAGATGCATGCGCCAATTGAAGAATTACCTGAAAATTTGGTACCTCGATTACCCGAAACAGACTCCCAATTACTTTCCTAGGGTGACACTCAAAGTTCATCGAAGGTGGAGGTGGAAAACTTGCTTTGGAATTCCTTGTTCTAAACAACATTGCTTTACTTAGCTAAACAACTCAAGAAAACTTGTGTTTAGAAGTTAGATTGTCAAAAGATGCAAATGAAGGCCTCTTCTCCTTATTTATAATCGTTGGACACCTTCTCTCCTTTGGTGTTCCCCACTCTTTCTCTTTCCTAATTCACATCCCCTCCTCTTTTCTTTCTCCTGCAAGGGTGCGAGTTCCCTTCTTGAGCCAAATTTCTCTCTCTTGTGGGCCCCACATTCCATTAGAACTGCAATTTTCCCTTTCTCCTCCTAAGTCCCAATGTCGGAATTGCCTCCTCGGATATTATTACTACCAAGAAGGTATGGCGAAGAAGTGGGTGTAACCTGTCAACCACTACATAAATGCAATCTCGTCACTGCACTGTTGGCAATCTTGTGATAAAGTCCATAGACACGCTCTTCCACTTCCCCTCAAGAATTGGGAGCGTTTAAAGCAATCCAAATGGGTGTGTCAACTCTCCCATATTCCTTTGGCAAGTATGACACTCTTGAATGTGCCTCAATATGTCCTCCTTGAATCCCTTCTAGGTGAAGTGCTCTCTGCTGGTCCTGTAAGTCTTGGTGAACCTCTGATGTCCTACTAGAGGGTGATCATGTGTTGCCTGCATGATCTTCTCCCGCAATTGGGAGTCAGGTACCAAGTAAATCTAGTTTTTGTAATAGATCACCTCGTTCATCATTCTATACCTATCGTCACTGAATTCGTCCTAAACCCCCTACCAATCCCGAATCCAGCGAATTCGACACGATTCGGTCCGGATTCGTGTCCAAATCATATGACACGTCGTCGTTTCCGACACGTCGAATCCGAAGTCGTGTCACGATTTTCAAAAGCGTGTCGCGATTTTGGGACACGTGTCCTGTTTCCAAGACTCGCTAAGCTCAGTGCGGGAAAGAAAAGGGTGTGTTTGCTCATTAATATTTTCATTTGGCAAGTGATTTGTACTGTTGGCAAGTGATTTGTGCTATTGCAACAAGGAGTAGAGCATTTTGGCAGCTTCACGATCAAGTCTAGGCCCTAGTATTGATATGCTATTCATGGTAATGTTAAATTCTTAAAGTAAAAGTGACATTCTCCTTAATCTTCATTTTCATCCTTTTACTTAAATTTTTAACATTACCATGAAATGACTCAGGATGTTTGAGAGTGGTTCCGGCCTCATTGGATTCATATGGAGAAGGTAGAATTTTAGATTTCATTCAAAATCCAGCAGACTTATCAGTTTTTCAGGATTTTAGGGTTGGGGGATTGCGATGTTTCCATTGAATTTTGTCATGTATTAGGGTATGGAACTCGTATTTAATCAAGAGCACCAAACCAAGAGCTTCTGAATATGTTGCTCCCGCTCCCGTTTTCGCTCCCACTCCTTTCTTTCACTCTCGCTCCCATTTTCGTTCCCACTCCCTGCTTTCGCTCCCGCTCCCAAGTAACATTGTTCCTGATGATATGGGTCTAGACACCACTGTTAAGTTGGCATTGGCCAACATGGATCTCAATGATCCAATGCTAGAGCCTGTTAGATTTGATGACTTAGAGGGGTCAACCTCCATACCAGCAGATGCAGAGGCGACTATGGATACAGGGGAGGAGGAGGATGCAAAGGAGAGCAGTGGGGACCATGATGATGGGGACAGTGATGTTGATTGATGCCTTGAGGCTTGTATACCTGTAGTTGTTTTATATTTCTATTTCTATTTGCCATTGGCATTGCACCAACACTACCTATGTAACACATTTTGATTTGATGACTTAATGAGAAAACTACAATTGTCAGTGTGTTTATCTTACTATCTTGTAGTTGTAAGTTGTCTTTCAGTTATGAATTATGAATCATGACTTAAATTTTTAATAGATTTATCATTTATGTGACCAGTACCACTGACATTTATTTGAATTTTGTATGTACTCTGCATGCTAATAGCTATAGATGAAGATCTATGTTTGAAATCAATAAATTTGTATCATTAA